>JASPKP010004364.1:7500-17759 GCA_030674155.1 Stramonita haemastoma | reverse complement strand
AAAAAAAAGAAAAAAGGTCAGTTATGATTTACAAAAAAAGAAAAAAACAAAATAAATGCGTAATTGTAAAAAAAAGAGAAAAAAAAACTGCATAATGAACAAAAAAAGGAGAGTGATGAACGATAAAAAAAGGGGAATGTGAGTTATTTCCAGCATTGTATAATTTTCCACAGGGCATACTGCTTTTATTGAAAGATGTCCCCAAGCATCCCAAGTAGGGAAAAGTCACTCTTGCAACCGCTGTCATCTTCTTTTTTCCTTTTCTTCCGTAAACATCTTGTCTATTTTTTCTCTTCTTGGTCCATTCTCTTGTTTGTTTTCTCAAAAGTTTTAGAAAATGTCAATTCTCTCTCATGCCAAAGTGGGGATGCACCGGGCTTTTCGGGGAAGGCAGATTTTTGTTTTTAATGACACACACCACACCACACACACAACCCCAAAACCACACACACAAACACACACACAACACCAACACACACAACTCACACACACACACACACCCCCGTCTTTCAGTCTGCAAGTTTTTTTTTAAAAAAAGTTTTCGAGGGTAAATAAATTTGTTTAAAGTTAAGGTTTTACAAATGATAGTTACTGACTCTAGAGCCCCCAAAAAGATTGGGGGGAAGAAGTTTATTTTGAAAATCAATATTCTCTTATTCATTAGACGTTTACAACAAAAAACAACTACTATCTCCCTCTAAAAACCAAAAACCAAAAAGCGTAATTGTAATATTGTTTTCAGAAAATGGAAGAATTTGAAGTTTTCATGCCACAGTATATCTTTTTGGGACGTCGTGTGTGTGTGTGTGTGTGTGTGTGTGTGGTGGGTGTGTGTGTGGTGCGGTGCGTGCGTGCGGGGTGCGGGTTGGTGTGTGTGTGGGGTGTTTTGTGTGTGTTGTGTGTGTGTGTGTGTGTGGTGTGTGTGTGTGTGTGGGTGTGTGTTTTACTTTTATGGTGAAAGAAGTAAAACTTCTCCAAGTTGTTTTTTGTGGTAGAAGGTTGTTGGTAGGGTGACCGTTTTTTTTTTTCTGTTCTTGTTTGCACATAAGGGAATATTTGAAATGAATTGAATAGGGCAAAAAACGTAAAATAAACTATTTAAAATGAACTAAATTGAATATCTGCAAAAAGCACAAAATAAACCCTCGAATAAGAGTTCCACAGAATAAAAAAAAAAAAAACAAAAGAAACCGAAGGGGCAGGGTGGGGGTAAAGGAGAAACAAGATGGGGTTTTTTTTTTGTTTTTTTTTTAACAATTACTGTCAAAAAATTCAGTTTTCTTCCTCTGTACTCTTGCAGCCCCTTGGGGGAAGTGAGGGTGTACGGGGCCAGGCATCTCCATTAAATCAAATTTAAACCCCAAGCCCAAACAGCAGCTCCCTCCTCTCTGTTTAAAAAAAGGGGCACGTGAACATGACAGGACAAAAAACAAACAAAAAAAACAACCCTTTCTCTGTCAGTGGGCGGTAGTTATTTTTTTATTTATTTATTTTTTTTTTTTAATGGGGAAAAAGGGAATTTTAACACTATGGGTTTGTTATTTTCCAGGCCCCGGTTTATGCATTTTTAAATGTCATCTTTCCCTCGGCACACAAGGGGCCTACTCTCCGAAAAGGGGAACAGGATTGAACGTGTGGCGTGTTCTGCGTGCGTTCGCACACGGGGCCTCGGTTTTATTTTTCCCCGAAGTTGGAAGACAGCAGCCATTAGTACAACAGACAGTGTCACTGACGAGGGGACTGACAGGCCTGGCCCTCCTTGCTTATTTACACGAGGCAGGCGGGCAGGCAGGCGGGCAGGCTTAGTGATCTGGAGTGCCAAGTGATGGCCGATAATGTCATACTTTTATCATCCAAACATCTTTAGGGGGCACACACACACACACACACACACACCACACCACAACCAACCACACACACACAACACACAACACACACCACACCCCCCCACACCACACACACACACACCCCCTCTCTCTCCCCTCTCTCTTTTCTCTCTTCTCTCTCTCTCTTTTCTCTCTTCCCCTCTCTTCTTTTCTCCCCTTCTCTCCTCTTCCCCCTCTTCGAAAAGGGAACGGGTTTTAACGTGTCGCAAGATGTTGTGTTGCGTCGCAAGGGGCCCCTCGGTTTAAAGTTCTCCAAGGATTTTTGGGGGAGAGTGGGTCAGCAGTGTTAACTCCGGGGAAAAAAATCTGCTCGACCGGACTCAACCCGGGTTTAAATTGCCAGGCAGGTTCGACCAGTGGCAAACCATCCCCCCGAATGGTCCGGGGGAAAGATGACATTACAAAACTGCATACACACGGGGAGGGAATGTTTTAAAAGCACAAGGTGCAAAATCCTTTTTCCCCTTGATATAAAAGAAAAAATCAAATCAAATCAATCAAATCTTTCTCGATGAAAACATTTTGTGCATCCCTACTCTGTTACCCTTTGGAAAATAAAGATCATTCTTTCATTCATTCATTCATTCATTCATTCATTCATTCTCTCTCTCTCTCTCCACACACACACACACACACACTCTCTTTTCTCTCTCTCTTATCACACACACCAAAACACACACACCACCCACACACACACACACACACCCCACACACAAACCCAACAAAACACACACACACACACACAACACCACTCCTCCTCCTCTCCATTCATGCAATCCACACAAGAACCCACCACAACCCCAAATTTCCCCCTTGTTCGTCCTCACTCACCCTCCCCCCCCCCCCCACCACCTTTAGTCCCCAAAACACTCAGAGGAGCATTTTATATAACCAACACGGGCACTGGCACCGCACCCCTATCCACCCCCCACCCCCCCCTCCACTCAGTGCTCTGTGCCTCATCCCTGTTTTGGGCTGTCACTCTCCCACCTCTCTTGTCATCGGGTTCACGGCGGCGAGCTGATTGGTTTCAAAAAGGGCCCCCCGGAAAGCCCCGAACCAATGAAAACTCATTTCGGCTGACGACAGACCGGCAGTGACGCGGGCGGTAGCGTTTTTTCCCCCCATTTCCCCCCCCCTATCTCCTGGGATCCGTCAGCCAACGGGAGCACGTGCACAACCCACGTTACCGCCCCTTTTCCTAGCATTTGTAGGCCCCCCTTTGAGTGCTAGGCTTATGCTGTGCTGTGCTGCGCTGTGCCCCAAACGGTACCATCACTTTCTAAAAGTTTAACAAACCCCCCCCCACACACACACCCCTTACAACCCCCCCCCCCCATCCTCCACCACAACCCTCCCCTCCCCCTTCCCTTACCCTCCCACAACAGCTCTCTCCTCCCCTTTTACCTTCAAAACCTTCACTCTCTCTCCCCTTTCCCAAACCCCCCCCCCCCCCCCACCCCCATTTCATATCCTTCACCCTCCCTCCCCCCCTCCCCCCCCCCCCACTATTACCCTCATCCCCCCATCTACTCCTTCAACCCTTTTTTCCCCAAATATTTTCAAATGACTTGAGGGGGTAGGGTAGTAGCCTGCTTTTTGTAGGTAAGGGTCTAATAGTGGAGAATCGAATAGACGGGAAAGATAATAGAGAGAAAAACAGACAGAAAAAGAAAAGACTGGAGCCTGTTCCCCAAGAGCAACCCTTTGCAGCCAGCGAAAGAAGTAGAGCGTATTTTAACAGAGAGAGAGAGAGAAAAGTGACAGAGAGAAGAGAAAAAGTGAAAGGCTGGCGCCCCCCGCCCCCCACAAACCCAGCCTTACCTTGCCTTCCCCGCCCCTCCCCCCCCCCTCCCCACCTCCTCCAACCTTCCAAGTTGTGAGGGCTGTGTGGACAAATACCAGGTGTGGTGGCTGCTTTTTGCTGCTGTTGCTGCAGTAGCAAAGCCTAGTGCACAGACCTTGCTGAAACCAACCTTGGCACGGGTGTTTCCCTTTCTTATTGGCAAGACCAGGAGCAACAAGCGTGCCCCGTGTTTCTGTTTTAAATCCCAAGCCCTAGCCACAGCATCCTTGGGTTTGGGGTTTTTTTTGTTTTATTAGCAGGCAGCGCTGAGGGAGTTGAATTGGAAAGTGCGGGTTTTTTGGAAATTGGACACAAAACACATTTTTCTTTTTTTATTTTTTTTTTTTAAAAATTCCCCGGGGGATGTGATTTGAAGTGTTTGAAAATTTCGTCGGGGGAAAATTTGGTTGTTTTAGTTGAAAAATAAAAAAAAAAGTAAGGGTGTTTTGAAGTGTGTTTTTTTTTTAAATTATTTTTGGGGGGGGACTTGGGACAAAATTTCACAAAAACAAACGGTGTTTGCCAAAAAAAGTGATAAAGGGGATCTTTATCATAAAATTTGGGAAGCATATTTTTGGATTAAAACAAAAATTTTTAAAATAAAATTTAATAAAGGGTTGTTCGTGTTTTTTTTTTTGGGGTTTTTAAAACGAAAAACTTTTTTTCCTTTTCCTATTGAAATAAAATTTTTAAAAACCCCACAAAACTAAAAGCAAAAACTAAATCCAAAAAAACCAACTTACAAACACCCCCTTCTATTTTCTCAAAGCATGAAAAAAAACCCATCTCGAAGGAAAAAAAAAAACAACTACCCCGACAACGTGAAGAAGAACACACGCCTTAAACTAAACGTGCACATGGATTGTATTCTAAGCAAATATAGTTTTTGAAGAGGGTAATTTTTTCTAAAGGATCACTGACAGACGGGTGACGAGAAACAGGAAATCAACCATCTGCGTCCCAATCACCACTGCGAACAAAAAACCACGGTGCTGTGCCGAAACTGTGCTGTGCCTTTGCTGTTTTTGGTTTGGTTGTGTGACGACGATCTAGGGAAAACAGGGCTGGGCCAAAGAAAACCCGGGCCCCAAAAACAGCGTCAGTCAACGAGCATAACCCGCGGGACTTTATCACCCCCCCCGTCAGCAAAGGAGCGTCATCCCCCCTTTTGCCCTTTTGCACCCGCCGAATTCCACGTGCCCGGGGAAATCTTTTGACGGGTTTGGTGACGTCACTGGACGACAGACGGACTCCCGGGGAAAAAGGAGAGAGAGAGAGAGAGAGAGAGAGAGAGAGAGAGAGAGAGAGAGGAGAGAGAGAGAGTAGGTTCCAGCTGGACTAACAGACGGCATAGTAGAAGAGAAAAGGAAGGAAGGAAAGGAAGGAAGGAAGGAGGAAGGGGTGGAGGAGGAGCACTGACGGGACATATACCAACCACCTTCATCTATCTAACGCGGGCCTTCTCTGCTGCATTTTTGGGCTGCGGGCCAATCATACATACATACACCGGGTGTTTTTTCCTCTGATTTTTTTTTTGTATCGTCCATCCACCCTCTTCCCCCAAAACCCAACCCCATCCCTAAATTTTCCCCCGTCCCCCTTTTCTCTCCAAAATTCCTCTGTCTTCCGCCCCTCCCCACCCCCCCTCTCTTTTCTCTCCTTCCCCCCCTAAATCTGATACGTGTGTGCTGTTCGGATCCTTGTATACCCACCAACCAGCCATCCCCCGTAGTAACAAGAGAGGAAGGATTGGGCCCGATTGACACAGGGAGCTTGAACCAACATTTTCATTAATTAAACGTGAGGGGGTGGGGGTGGGGGGGTGGTCGGTGGAGGCTCTTCTCTCCTCTCCCTTGTCTTTGGGGGAGTGCATGGGGTTTTTTTGTTTTGTTTTTGTAGTGGTGGCCACATCGGTCATTCCACATTTATATGTTCCTAAGTGTTTTATGTAGCCGTCGGTATGTTTGGGGGCAGCATAATTTTGTTGGGACATCAGGGAACAGCATCAATTATGTTGGGACAAAGCATCAAAGGTGGATTTTTTTGTGGCGACTTCGCTTTTAATTTTTTTTTTTTGGATGTAGGCTCCTTTTGGGTTTAAATTTTAAGCGTATCAGTTATTTTGGGACGCATGAGTTATGTTGGGACAAACCATTGAATTAAAGCTGTAAGGGCATAATTCTGACAGGAAACAGGGATCATTATGTTTGGACAAGCATCAGTTATGAAAAAGGACAGCATCAAATATGTTGGGACAAGCTTCAGTTAAGCTTGGGGCAGCAGATCAATTATGGGGGACAGCAACAAAGCTTCATGGGAAATTTTTTTGTGTGGCGAGCTTTGCTTTTTAGAAATTTTTTTTAAAGTAGGCTCCTTTGGGTAAAACGTTTATTTTAAAATTTGTTTTATTCAATATACCAAGTAAACAACATAAGCAGACAGCAAAAAGCCAGGGAAAGACATCAAGACAGACCGCCCTTATTTAAGCACCGAGGCCCCGTGTGTGAAGCACGCAGAAAATCTTGCGCAAAACGTTAAATCAAAATTTCCACTTTTTCGTGAGAGTAGGCCATTGGGGTGCCGGTGGGGAAAAGAGGACAAAGGTTTACAAAAACTGTATGCAGGCAAGGACCGAATGTAAGAAAAAAAAGCACATGAGTGCTAATTCCATTATCCTCGATATAAAAGAATAAAGAAAAGAAAAAGATAAAAAGCACCACCACTATGGTCAGTTTTACATTGTTGTTTAGGCTAAGTCCCCATTTTGACATTTACACAATATTTTAACTCACATTTTTACACATACAACTACACGTAAAAAAAAAAAAAGGAATGAAAGGCATATTGTTATAAGGCTGATTTAGAATAAAAAAAGTAACTTGTTGAGTCCTTCATTTCCTTGCATTGGTCTAATCAGTCACCATTTGCACAGCCGTGGATGGTGTCAGGCTTATAGCTTTCACCGTTTTTACATCTGCAAACTTGTGAAAGAGATAACCAAATTCATATCAACAAACAACTAAATGGTTTATGCGGGTATATTCCTTTTTATCCTCCCTCAAGCAACTGTGTTGCTTTTTTACTTTTTCTTTTGTTTAACAATGCATGTGGTGTAATTGTAATTTTAGAATGCCACTCATAATTTCTCAAGTTGAGACATTAAAGTATTCCTGAGTCTTGAGTCTTGTACAAACTAATGATTAAAGCTCCACCAACACATTCATTTTTAACAACCTTCCGCCCCCCCTCCCTCACACACACAACACACACACACACACACACACACACACAACACACACACACACACACACACACAGCACACACACACACACACACACAAAACACACGCACACAACACACACACTCCTACCCCCTTTTCTTTTATAAATCGCAGAGTAATAATCTCAAGATGAAACGACCGAAGAAAAAAGAAGAAAATGTATTATACCCCTAATACAATATGAAGGGCGCTATATCAAATCTCAATGAAAAACTAGACCACACTTTTTCAGAGTAGCCAATGTTATATCTTTTTTCCACATCTTATGTAAGCAAAACCATTGTAATGCGCCCAAACCGAACTGGAAAGAGCTTAACGGACTTGCAGATGGTGTTATTATTTTGGATTTTAAAATGTAAATATTGAGTTGTTCAGATAATGCTTACATGATGTAGTATGCTAGCACATTATAATAAGCATACTGTAAGCCAAGCGTTAATTTGGTGCCTCTGCTAAGCCTCTTTTTTTTGTTAGTCTGGTTTAACCATTTCTACAGTCTGGGGTTTGCTTTTTCTCTAGCTCTTAAAGCACCAGTTTGTTTTTCCTCTCATGGATTTGTGTTTCTTTTCACTGTTAAAGATCTTGTTTTGTCATAGGTTTTTTTTCTTTTCACAATTGAAGCACTTGTTTTCTTTCATAGGTTTTTTTTTCCCTATTAAAGATCTTGTTTTCTTCCATAGATTTTTTCCTTTTTCCTTGTTAAAGGTCTTGGTGTTTTTTCCCCTCTTTTTTCACTGTTAATATAAGTACTAGTATTAAAGCACTTGTTTTCTTTCAAAGATTTTTTTTTTCACTATTAAAGGTCTTTTTTTTTAAAAAAAATAGTTTTTTGTTTTCATTTTAAAGGTCTTTTTTCTTTCAAAGATTATTTTCTTCTCTCTATCAAAGGTCTTGTTTTCTTTCAAAGATTTTTTTTCCTTTTCATTATCAAAGGTCCTGTGGGTTCTCTTTTTTTTTGTTTTCCACAATTAAAGGTCTTCTTTTTCTTTCATTTTTTTGTTTTCACTATTAAAGTTTTGTATTTTCATAGTTTTTTCAACTATTAATCTAAAAAGGGCTTGTTTTCTTTCAAAGTTCTTTTTTTTTTTCACTAATAAAGGTATTCTTTTTTTCATAGGTTTTTTCTGTTCACTATTAAAGGTCCTTGCTGTTTAAATTTTTAAAATACTTTTTCTCTTCACTCTTTTAAAGTCCCTTTGGGTTTTTTTTTCCATATAGTCTATAATTTTCTTTTCAGTATTAAAGGTCTTGGGTTTTATTTTTTCGTAGATTTTGTTTTGGTTTTCTCTTCACGATTAAAGGTCTTGTATTCTTTCATAGATTTTATTTTTATTTAGTTTACTGTCCTCATTCGAAGTGACAGTAGACCATAATATTATGATATCTTGGCTTTCTCACACTGCGCAGTGACAGTAAACATTTGGGAAAGCTTTCACATTGTCCGTAGAGACACACCGGGAATGGACAGGACAATAATGTTTTGAGGCACTGGTTTGGTACTTGCTTTTTTACCATGACGTTTTATATATATATATTATATATATATATATATATATAATATATATATAAAGATATATATATATATATTATATATATATAATATACATATATATATATATATATATATATATATATATATATATATAATATATAATATATATATATAAAATATATATAATAATATATAAATATATATATATATATATATTATATAATAGGGGGCGTCGAGCGTGGTTACCAGTTTTGGATGGGTGACCGTTTGCCGCGCATTGGCTTCAGTACAGTCCCCACTGTCCCACCCAGCTGTAAATGGGTACCTGCCCTCTTTAGGATCAGGGAAGGTAAAACACGAGGTGAGAGGAGATGGCCGCCGCCTTCAATATGCTGGCCCCTAGAGAAGCTGAGGTCTCTGATGCCACGCTCCCCTACGATCGCCTAGGTTTTGGACACACCTTACCTATATATATATATAATATATATACTATATATATATATATATATATATAATATATAATATATATATATATATATATATAAAAATATATATATGTATGTATATATATATGAATGTATATATATATATGTATATATATATTATAGATAGATATGATAGATAGATAGATAGATAGATATATAGATAGATAGAAGATAGATAGATAGATAGATAATATAGAATAGATAGATAGTCTGGCGACCGTGGGGGCATCCCTGAAGACTTGACAACCAGTTCTCTCTGTTCTGCCTTTCTCAAAATTTTGTTGAGTTCTAGGCCTGTCCATTCGCTCATGTTGTCCTCCCTCTCTTCCTTGGTCTGCCTCTTTTTCTTCCTCCTTGGACAGTGCCTTGCAGTATTGTTTTTGCAAGTCCTTTTGATCTTGCTACATGCCCGTACCATTTAAATTTACGCTTCTTTACGATTGATAGAAGGTTTTCGTAGGACCAAACCATTGGTCCCCAACCATTGGTCCATATATATATATATAATATATATATATATATATATATATATACATACATACATAAAATACATACATACATACATACATACATACATACATACATACATACATACATACATACATACATACATACATACATACACACACACACACATATATATATATACATATATATATATAAATATATATATATATATATATATATATATATATATATATATATATATATAATAATTAATATATAATATATATACATATATATATGCTCAGATTGTACCAGTTAGTTTTTTTTTAAATGAACTATTTCAGCCAAAGAAGGCTAGACGCTACTGATTTTCAAAAAAAGTCTTAATTTCAGAGCACATAGAACTGTGATGACCGATGTGTTCTTACCCATGTGTTCTTATCGCGTAATCAAGATCATCATCATTAAATCACTTTGAAATTAAAAAATACCAGGCAGGCGTATACAGCGATTTGAAAAATATTAAAATGTAATGCATTAGGAAAGAAAATTAATCTTGACAGAGAACAAAATGTGATCAGAGGAAGAGAGAGAGAGAGAGAGAGAGAGAGAGAGAGAGAGAGAGAGAGAGAGGAGAGAGAGAGAGAAGAGAGAGAAATGTGTGTGTGTGTGTGTGTGTGTGTGTGTATGTGTGTGTGTGGTGTGTGTGTGTGAGTGTGTGGTGTGTGTGTGTGTTGTGTGTGTGTGTGTGTGTGAACGTGCATTATTCACGTGAAACTTCCCTGGGACATTCTTTCATTCTGTTTCACGTCTTTAATTTATC
>JASPKP010004363.1:10000-12500 GCA_030674155.1 Stramonita haemastoma | reverse complement strand
GCTGTCCCTGGTGTGGCAGAGGATGTCAGTGCCCAGATCCTGGAGATGCTGAGGTCTCTGGGAGGGAGGATGCAGTCAATGGAAAACACCATGTCCACCATGGCAAGCGACATGGCAAACATCAAGAATGATGTTGGACAGGTGAAAACTAAATGTGAGGAAATAGGACAGAGGTGTGAAAATTTAGAAAAAGAAACCCAGCTTCTTACCTCATCATTGATTGAAACCCAAGAAGACGTCGAAACTCTCTTCAGTGGCTACTCAGAAAACAAGACTGATATTCAGAATCTATCCTCCTCTTTTGAAAAAATGAAAAGTAAAGTGGAAACACTAGAAGACGCTTACGAAAAACTAGAATGTTTCTCCAGAAGAGACAATCTAAAAATGTTTGGTGTGCCTCAGACACAGAAGTTCGAGAGCTATGACACCTGTGCCAGTCTGGTAGCTGACACCCTCAACAGAGCAGGACCAAGACACTGGACTCCTGATGATATATCCAGAGCACATAGAGTAGGTGTAAGTAGAGACGGACAACCACAGCCTATGATTGTCAAATTCCAGCGATGGAAGGACAAAATGGCTGTCATCACCAATCGTGACTTCAGGGGGAGGCTTAAAGAGAGTGGTGTCAGGGTTGCCAATGACTTGACGAAGAAGCAAGCAAGCTTAGTGTCAGAGGCTAGGAAGGAGGGCAAGGTGGCCTACTTTAAGAAAGGTAGGCTTGTGGTGGAGCCCAGACAACCTGACCCACAAACCTACGCTGAAGCTGCAGCCACTGCAAGGACATCTATGGATACCAGTGCCTCTGCAAAAGCTGGGAAAGCTAGGACCCCTGAACAGCCAGAGGTACGTGGACACCGCAGCAGGGATTCCCCACATCGCTTCAGTGACAGCAATCACAACAGCAGCGCACGTGGTCAACAGGATGGAGGGGGAAGAGGTGATTCCCCTCTTGGTTCCAAGTTGGGCAGCCACAGCCACAGAGCACGTAAAGCACGTGGTCGGAACGAGGAAAGCGGGGAGGGGGATTCCTCCCTTCACTTGAACCAGGACAGTCAGAGTGACACGACACCAACTGCACGTGGTCAACGTGGTGTAAGAGGGAATTCTGCACGTGGCAGTCAGTCCGGTACGGGTTTGCGCCACTCCTGGTCCCCTCGTTCTTCCCCTCCTGTCAACAAGTGCCCAGCCAACAATGCGCGACCCAGACGGTCAACACGTAACGCACCATAGGACAGGCTGGACCATCTTGGGACTTTGAAATTCCTTATTTACAATGTTGAAAATTTGTACAGTAAATTAAATAATACCGCTTTCATTGATTACGTTTCTACTTTTAACGTTGTTTGTTTGACAGAAACATTCATTGATGATTCATTTGATTATAGTGGAATTTTTCATGATTTTGTTAAAGTTGCTGCTCCTGCTAAAAGGTTGTCTCGTTTAGGCAGGAATTCAGGTGGTGTTCTTTTGCTAATTCAGAAATCCTTGTCAGCTTATATCTCAGTAGTTAATATTGTTTGTGAAAATACTGTAGCTGTTAAGGTTAAGAAGTCTGTGTTTAACTGTGACAAGGATGTACTGATGGTGGCATGTTACGTTGTACCAGAAAATGGTCCGTTGTATGACACAATGGCGATTAAAGATGGTATAGTAAACTTAGAAGAAAGCCTCATGCAAGTTCTACAAAACAATAGCATGCATTTACTGATCCTTGGTGATCTGAATGCAAGAACCGGGAGCGCACAGCCATGTCAGGAGGATGTAGTTAACTTTGCATCTTGCTTCGATGATGATGATAATATTGATGACTTTTTAGGTAATGATGTTTTACAGCGAAGTTCAAAAGATAGCACTGTTAATAACTTTGGCCAGTCCCTATTAAACTTATGTTTCATGTTTGATTGTGTCATACTGAATGGTTGTTGTGATAGTGTCTCTAGTGGAGATTTCACATATGTTTCACCACATGGATGCAGTGTAATTGATTATGTTATTTTGTCAAAAGATATGCTTTCTCTTAACTGCTGTGACCTTAATGTCAGTGACCATATTGATTCTTGGCATCTGCCAGTTGAATTCATATGGAAAAAAACAGAGGAAGACATCAGTCCACAGAAAGTAGACAATGCAGGCACTGAGGATCGTTTTATCTGGTTTGAAGACTGTCTACACACTTATGTAGAGGAACAAAAATCCGCAGTCTTCAAACAGAAGATAGAGCAGGCTGTCATATCTATCAATACTGATATTGACAGCTCTTTGAACATATTCATGGAATCACTGTACAGTGCAGCTGCTTGCATGGTAAGAACGACAGGTAATAGGAAAAGAACAAATGACTGGTTTGATGATGAATGTAAACGAAAGAAAAGAACAGTGAGAGGGTTATTAAGAAAATTTAAACGATCAAAAAGGTTGTGTGATGAAAAGAGGATAGCATATGTAACAGAAAGAAATCAATATAAACTTTTGTTAAAAAGGAAGAAAAATGAATTTG
>JASPKP010004362.1:0-17760 GCA_030674155.1 Stramonita haemastoma | reverse complement strand
CGCATGCTGTGTGTTACAGGGTGTGAACCAAGACGAAGAGCCAGGCAGGGGCTCCCATTCCCCCTCAAATTTTTGTGCACTTGTGTGTGTGTGTGTGTGTTTACCTGGACAGGAAGAGGGAAAGGGGAAAAGGTCAAAGGCTGGTTTTTTTTTCCCTACCTAAAACATGTCACCAACCCCCGGTCACTCTCTTTTTGTTGGTTGTTTTTACAAACCCAACAAAAATGGCCAGTCAGGCGAGGGGGGTTTGTATTTTGAGTGTGTTTTTTCAGTGTTGGTTCTTTCTTTAGGTGTGCACGGTGAGTGTGGTATTTCTTTAGTCTTCAAATTGTATCTTTCTCATGCAGGAACATGAGGGAATTTTGTTTTTTGCGGGTGTGTGGTTATTTTGTCAGTGACTAAAGATTTTTGATGTTCACAGGGTTGGCAAATGCAGACAGCTGAAGACTGTGCAGAGCGAGGACTCAGGATTTGCTGAATGGGGATCTACATGCAGGCGAGTGCTGTACATTCCACTGTCAGTCACAGCAGAGTTCTCTGCATGAAATTTGGGATGCTCTTCCCAGGGAGAGCATGTGGTCTTAAGAGCGTGTCACAAGGGAGAGCATGTGGTCTCAAGAGCTGTGTCACCTATTTAAAGACTCTTCATTCATATGAGACTATAAACTGAGGCCCTGTGTGAACGCACGTGTGGCATCTTGCGCACACGTTTAAAACCCCGTTCCGCCGTTTGGAGGAGAGGCCATCATGTGCCGGTAGGAGTGGATGACAATTTTTTTTATAAAAAAATGAAGCATGCACACAGATGTCGTGTTTAGACACCATCCCTGAGGGGGAAAAAAAAAGGGTAGGCGCTGCACTTGTGGAACGCGCTCTCCCGGGGAGAGCAGCCCGAATTTCATGCAGAGAAATCTGCTGTGACATAAAGGGGTATAAATTAAAATAAAAAGATTTAAATCATTGAAAAGACTCAGATAAAATGTTGTGCTGGATTCCACCTCACTTTGGTGTATAGTACACTGTAAAAAAGCTTGTGTTTGTTTTTGTGTTTCTGTGCTTATTGCATTATCCTCGATATTAAAGGAAGAATAAATAAATAAAACACACATACACACACATAAATGTTGACATATACGCGCGCACATGCACACAATGAAGTAAAAAGAAATTATTTTAGGAATGTGATAAAATGTCAAACAAAAATAGTTATATCAAGATACAATATCATCGATGCTTTTAAGTTTATACCTTATAAAGACACAAAACAAAAACAGAAACAAAACCCCCCAAATTTGTACTTATACCATAACAATCAAACAAACCAAAAAATCAGTCTAGGGAATCAACAACAATGATTATAATAATAATGCTACGATAATTTAATAATTACCCATCACCAGTAAATGCAATAACACAACAAAAACAAAAAAAAAGTAATTGAAAATGACCAGGGGGGAAGGGGGAGAACACAATCAACCAAAACAATAACAATTATGATAGTATTAATAATCCCATCACTAGTTATCATGGCTTGGCTTCGCGAACGAAGATTAAGGGCACTGTCCACGTCTGGTGCAGGCTCGCTGGTGGCTGTTCAGTCCAATGCGTGACAAACAAACCTGGCCGCAGCGGCTGCAGGGGAAAGTCGATTCTGGGGTTGATGTAGAGGGGACGCGGTTCTTCCTCCTCATTCGCCTCTCCTCAAGGGCCGCTCTGCGATTGTCCTCAAAGGAGGAGACCGACTGATGCACAGTGTGTCGCCAGGCCTGCCGGTCAGCAGCAAGGACTGACCACTGGTTATGGTCTATGAGGCAGGCTGACAGAGATTTCTTCAGAGAGTCTTTAAATCTCTTCTTTGGTGCGCCTCTGTAGCGGTGTCCGGTGGAAAGTTCACCGTAGAGAACCATCTTCGGTAGGCGATGGTCCTCCATTCTAGAGACATGCCCTGCCCAGCGTAGCTGCGTTTTCAGCAACATGGCCTCAATGCTGGTGATCCCTGCTTGCTCCAGCACCTCAGCATTCGTGGTGAAGTCGCTCCAGTGGATGTCGAGGATGGAGCGGAGACAGCGTTGGTGGAAGCGTTCCAGAATTCGCAGGTGGTATCTGTATGTGACCCATGACTCAGAGCCGTACAGGAGGGTGGTCAGTACCACGGCTCTGTAGACACTGATCTTGGTGTCTTTCTTCAGGTGTTTGTTTTTCCAGACACGGTGGTAGAGTCTGCCAAAAGCACTGTTTGCCTTTGCCAGTCTGTTGTCTACATCTTTATCAATCTTTGCGTCAGAGGAGATTGTGCATCCCAGGTAGGTAAACTGCTGGACTGTCTTCAGTTCTGTCTCACCAATTGTAATGTGAGGTGGGTGGTACGCTACCTGAGGTGCGGGCTGGTAGAGAACCTCTGTCTTCTTCAGGCTGACTTCGAGTCCAAAGAGCTGGGCTGCCTCTGCAAAACAGGATGTTACATGCTGCAGGGCGGTTTCTGTGTGGGCTACAAGGGCAGCATCATCAGCAAAAAGTAGCTCTCGAACTTGTTGCTCCAGGGTTTTGGTGTGGGCCTGAAGACGCCGCAGGTTGAATAGGCTGCCATCTGTGCGGTAGCGTATGAAAACTCCGTCTTCATCATCAAGATCTTCTGTGGCCCGCTGAAGCATCATGCTGAAGAAGATAGTGAAGAGGGTTGGTGCAAGAACGCAGCCCTGCTTCACCCGTTTGTGATTGGGAAAGGCTCTGAGAGGTCGTTGAGGTCGTAACATCCATCATAAAACCTATTTAATTGAATAAAGAACCAAAAAAGGGACAACAACAAAAAATCAAGTCACGATATCGTCACGTCAGTTATTTGCTCTTCTCCTTTCCAAAGTTGTTATATTTGCCAATTTTGTGTGTGTGTAAGAGAGAGAGAGTGATTCATCTATGTAGTGAAGTAGCTGCTGTTTCTACATGTTCACTGCTGTGTTTTACAGCGCTGGTGAACCAAGACTGAAGAGATCAGGACAGGAGGCTGCCATCTCCATCACAAGTTAAGTGCATTGTTCATGTGTATGTGCGTGCATGTGTGTTATGTGTGTGTGTGTTTTTACCTGTGACTAGAAGCTGAAAGGTGAGAAGGTCAGAGGCTGGCTATTTTCTCCACACCTAGGAGCATGTCATCATTGCATTGGCACTTCCTTTTTGTTGGTCATGTTTTTACTAACCAGCACAAATAGCCAGTCTGGTATTTTACTAAAAGCACTGTTTATTTATTTAGGTGTGCACAGGTGAGTGTGGTATTCATTTAGTCTTCAAACTAGTGTCTTTTTACAGGCAGGAACATGAGGGGAATTTGTTTGTTTTTTGCATGTTTGTGTGTGTGTTTGTGTGTGTGCGCGCTACATTGTCAGTGACTAAAGTATGTATTGTGTGTTCACAGGGTTGGCACATGCAGACAGCTGAAGACTGCAGAGAGACACGAGTCAGGACTTGCTGAATGGGGATGTACTGGACAGGTGGGTATTTAAAAAAAAAAAAAATCATGTCACAGCAGATTTCTCCGCGTGAAATTCGGGCTGCTGTCCCTGGGGAGAGCATTGCCACAAGTGCAGCACCACTCATTACTTTTTCGTTAGAGTAGGTCTGCATTTGTGGCAACGCGCTCTCCACGGGGAGAGCAGCCCAAATTTCACACAGAGAAAAAACTGCTGTTACATAAAGTGGTACAAAATACAAACTACAAATTGTCTTTTCCTGTCTGCAACTGTATTTGGTAGAGTGGCTTTTTTCTAAAGAATTTTGCCAGGGACAACTCTCTTGTTGCCCTGGGTGCTTTTAATGTGCTGAATAATTATATGTAACATAAGGGATCACAGTTTATCAGTATTTTCACATATGATAGAACCGCCGCTGTAGTCGAGTGGTTAAGGGTTGGACTCGTAATCTAAGGGTTGCGGGTTCAATCCCAGCTTTCGGCTATGGCGTTGTGCCCTTGGAAAAGGCACTTTAGGCTATTTTCTCACCCCACCCAGGTGTAAAAGGGGTACCAACCTTGTGTTGGGGGGTTAACCCTGCGATAGACTGGCGTCCTATCCAGGGGGGAGTCTATGACTCTCAGTCGCTTAACGCCACAGAAACCAGGATAAGCACCGGCCTGATGAGCCTTAGGCTTGGGACAGACTTTAACTTTTAACACATGATAGGTTTTCATTTAGAGAAAGTTTGTCTACTTTAATTTTTTTTTTAATTTAAAAAGGCTTCAGCTTCAGGGGGTATAGCCCCTGACTCTCGCCTTTAGGAGGGGAAGGGGTCAGTTACACCTCTCCTGTGAACTCATCTACTGTAATATTCCCCATATTTTCTACTCTAAAAACTCTGCTTTGCTCAAATCAAATCAAATTTTTATTTCCAGATGGTACATTGAATAAGCATTGATTTCCTTTTTTTCATCAAACCATCTATCTAAAGAAAAGAACAAAAACAAACAAAAGACTCTGTTATTCATGCCGTGTGTATTTCAGGTATTCGCTTACAGCTTTAGACATCTTTGTTTTTCGATGATTATTTGATAAAGGCTACCGTGTATGGGCTGGCTATGGTGAAAAAAATTAAGTTCAGTATTGGTAAAAAAACAAAGTTGAAAATCACCCCTGTTAGATTAGGTGCACAAAATATCCTTCCTTTCTTCCTTACTTTCTAGACTGGGGTAGTATGATTAGACCATTGAGCCAACGTCGCTGATGTTATGTGTTATGTGGTGACTGTTTTTTCCCTGATGATGTGGTGACTGACATGTCACTGAAGCTGTTATGTGGTGACTATGTGTCACTGAAGCTGTTATGTGGTGACTGTGTCACTGATGCTATGTGTTATGTGGTGACTGATGTGTCATGATATGTGTTATGTGGTGACTGATGTGTCACTGATATGTGTTATGTGGTGACTGATGTGTCACTGATGTTACTGTGTTATGTGGTGACTGACATGTCACTGATGCTATGTGTTATGTGGTGACTGACATGTCACTGATGCTGTGTTAATGTGGTGACTGATGTGTCACTGATGCTATGTGTTATGTGGTGACTGACGTGTCACTGATGTTGCTGTGTGCAGATGGTGTCTGTCCATGATAGAAGGGGCAGTGGACAGCACAAGTGTGTATCAAACCACGGCCACGCATCTTGCAACACATCATCGCATCAAACCACGGCCACACATCTTGCAACTAGCATTGTATTGGGAGGCAGGAGATGTGACTGCTGAAATAAAAGAAA
Organism: Stramonita haemastoma; assembly: GCA_030674155.1. Taxonomy (NCBI): domain Eukaryota; kingdom Metazoa; phylum Mollusca; class Gastropoda; order Neogastropoda; family Muricidae; genus Stramonita; species Stramonita haemastoma. The sequence goes on along the minus strand of JASPKP010004362.1, from coordinate 12,517 downwards.
GTGTCATTACAACCACCCCCCTCTCTCCTGCCTCTCACCGTGTTCATTGCCAGAACTGTGGACTGCTTTCTTTGTGAGCTTCTGTACACACACCCCTGACTTGTGTTTTTTTTCTTTCTGAGGGGTATGTGCGTGAATTGCATGTGTGGGGTGTGAGAGAGAGAACAGTAGACTCCCTGCTACAGCTCTGAGGTTCACCAATGGTGAGATGTTTTGTATACAACCATTTTTGCTCAACCTGAAGGTAGCCACATTTTCACTTTTGGGGAGGCATGTCATCTAAAAATACCGACATTTTATCCTCTAAAATAAAATGACTAAAATACAACCATCCAAAAATACCAGCGTTTAAACCAGACGAATAAATGGCTAAAAATACAGCCAACTAAAAATACCAACATTTAACTCGCGTGCATAAAATGGCTAGATACAGCCGTCTAAATCTCGCATGTCAAATGACTAAAGTACAGATATCCAAATGGGCTACAGCCATCTAAAAGTACCAACATTTAAATCGCAACATAAAATGGCTAAAACAACCCATCTAAACAGGTTAAAATACACCTTCTAAACGAGCTAGAATAAAACAATCTAAAAATACCAACATTTAAATAGCACACATAAAACTGCTTGAAGACAGTGGTTTAAAAACACACATATAAGAATGGCTATACTACAACTGTGTAAACGGGCTAAACATGTCAATTGTTCACAAAAAATGGCAAAATACAGTCGTCTAAATCTTGCACATAAACCGTCTAAATTACAGCTATCCAAACAAGCGGTATAAAAATAACAAAATTTAAATTGCACACAGAGAATTAAAAAAAAAACATACAGCCATCTGTAATCCCTGTAATGGACTAATCCCCCCCCCCAAAAAAAAGTGCATATCCAGAGATCATGGGTTAGAATCGGAGTCTGAGCCCATCACATAACAAAGGGGCAGCAGGGAGACATCCAGAGTCATGAACTGGATGTGGGCCGGCCTCCCTAGAGTGTAAGGAAGATTAAAGGCCAGAAACACTTGTTTGAAGGGGGCTTCTCCTCTGAGGACTCTCTGCTGCCATGCTCTATGTGAGTTTCTTACCACTACCATGCTTTAAATCACACACACATAATGGCTAAAATAACCATCTAAATGGGCTAAAACAAAACATCTAAATGGGCTAAATAACCATCTAAATGAACTTAAACAAAACCATCTAAATGGGCTAATATAACCATCTAAATGGGCTAAAACAAAACATTTAAATGGGCTAAATAACCATCTAAATGAATTAAAACAAAACCATCTAAATGGGCTAAAACAAAACGTCTAAATGGGCTAAATAACCATCTAAATGGGCTAAATAACTATCTAAATGAGCTAAAACAAAACCATCTAAATGAGCTGAAACAATACCATCTAAATGGGTTAAAACAAAACAATCTAAATTAAAACAAAACAATCTAAATGAGCTAAAACAAATCGAAATGGGCTAAATTAAACGATCTAAATGGGCTTAGAAAAAAAAGACCCATCTAAATACATACAGCGGCAGCAGGGAGACATCCAGAGTCATGAACTGGATGTGGGCCGGCCTCCCTAGAGTGTAAGGAAGATTAAAGGCCAGAAACACTTGTTTGAAGGGGGCTTCTCCTCTGAGGACTCTCTGCTGCCATGCTCAAGGCGAGTTTCTTACCACTTCTATACTTTAAATCACACATATAATGGCTAAAATAAAGCCGTCTAAATGGGATAAAACAAGACCATCTAAATGGGCTGAAACAAAACCATCTAAATGGGCTAAAATAATCTAAATGGGCTAAAACAAAACCATCTAAATGAGCTAATACAACAATCTAAATGGGATAAATTAAATGATCTAAATGAGCTAAAACAAAACCATCTAAATACATGGAGCAGCAGAGAGACATCCAGAGTCATGAACTGGATGTGGGCCGGTCTCCCTAGAGTGTAAGGAAGATTAAAGGCCTGAAACACTTGTTTGAAGGGGCTTCTCCTCTGAGGACTCTCTGCTGCCATGCTCTACGTGAGTTTCTTACCACTTTCATACTTTAAATCACACACATATAATGGCTAAAATACAGCCGTCTGAAAGGGCTAAAATAACCATCTAAATGGGCTAAAATAACCATCTAAATGGGCTAAAATAAACCATCTACATGGGCTAAAACAAGACCATTTAAATGGGCTAAAATAACCATCTAAATAGGCTATAACAAACCATCTAAATGGGCTAATACAACAATATAAATGGGTTAAAACAACACCATCTAAATGGGCTAAAATAATTTAAATGGGCTCAAACAAAACCATAAATATGGGCTAAAACAACAATCTAAATAGGCTATAACAAAACCATCCAAATGAGCCAAAACAAAACCATCTAAATGGGCTTAAACAAAAGGAAACAAAAGTTTCATTCAGATGAGATTATAAACCAAGGCCCTGTGTGTGTTCCCACAGGCCATCTGCTGATGACAAAATTAAACAAAACCAAAAACAAACATGCAGACAGGTGTCCTGTTTAGACACCATCACTTGTTTGAAGGGGGCTTCTCCTCTGAGGACTCTCTGCTGCCATACTCTAAGAGAGTTTCTTACCACTTCCATACTTTATATCACATACATAATGGATAAAATAGAGCCGTCTAAATGGGCTAAAACAAAGCCATCTAAATGGGCTAAAATAATCTAAATGGGCTGAAACAAAACCATCTAAATGGACTGAAACAAAACCATCTAAATGTGTTAAAATTATCTAAATGGGTTTAAACAAAACCATCTAAATGGGCTAAAACAAAACCTAAAAGGGCTAACAATAATATAAATAAATGGGCTAAATCTAAACCATCTAAATGGGCTATACCTAAAAGGGCTAAAATAACTAAATGGGCTAAAACAAAACCATATAAATGAGTTAAAACAATCTAAATGGGCTAAAACAAAATCTAAATAAGCTAAAATAATGATCTAAATGGGCTAAAATAACTAAGTGGGCTAAAATAACTAAATGAGCTAAAACAACACCATCTAAATGGGCTAAAACAACACCATCTAAATGGGCTAAAACACCACCATCTAAATGGGCTAAAATAAGATGTAAATGGGACAAACAAAACCATCTAAATGGGCTAAAACAAAATGATCTAAGTGGGCTGAAACAAAGCCAAACAAAAATCTCATTCAGATGACACTATAAACCAAGGCCCCGTTTGCAGCAGAACATTTTGCACATGTGAAAACCCCATTTAGCCTTTCCAAAGAACAGGCCATCTGTGTGATGAAAAAATTATTTTAAAAAAATACAGCATGCACACAGGTGTCGTGTTTAGACACCATCCCTGAGGGGGGGGAAAAAACAATGGGTAGGCACTGCACTTGTGGCAATGGGCTCAAAAAAAAAAAAAATTCACACAGAGAAATCTGCTGTGACAAAGTAGTTTGAAACAAAATGAATAACCATTGGGCTATCCCCTCCCTTCAGTCACAATCAGATCACTTTGGTTATCCCTTCCCAATCCAAACCAGCAGAGTACATAAAACGGGTATTCAGTCACAGCCAGGGCATCAAAGAAAACACCCACTGTCACTTCATCCACAGTAAGGGGACTAATGTCTGGTCACACAATACAAAACAATAACGCCACCACCACCACAAAGACCAACACAGCTATCAACTCGCCACCACCACAGAGACCAACACAGCTATCAACTTCACAACCACCACAAAGACCAACACAGCTATCAACTCGCCACCACCACAAAGACCAACACAGCTATCAACTCCACCACCACCACAAAGACCAACACAGCTATCAACTCCACCACTACCACAAAGACCAACACAGCTATCAACTCGCCACCACCACAAAGACCAACACAGCTATCAACTCCACCACTACCACAAAGACCAACACAGCTATCAACTCAACTGACAAAAGAGTTACCACAAGGGAAAGGGCAGGAGATATATATATATATATATATATATATATTATATATATATATATATATATATATATATATGAGATTTAAACCCCACCTGTAGATCATCCAAAGTCACCAGCAGGTAGGATATCGGGGAAACTGCCACACAAAACAAAGACTGCACCACTGCAAGTCCAAACTATCCACTCCCTCAAAAGAGGTATAAACAACAATATAACCAAGACAAAAAAAACAACAAAAATAAAAACAAAAAACCAATATAACCAAGACAATAAACTGGCATCACTCTTGAAGCAACCACTGGAAGGAACAAACTACAGCTGTCAACTCCTCCTAAGAAGAGTCCCCACACTGCAAACACCACAAATGCCACAGATACATAGAGCCCAACATCACCTGAAGACTTAACACATGAGTCACCAGCAGGTAATGAGTCAGACCAACTGACAGCAAACCACCAGAGATTGAACAACTGCAACTGGCCTCACTATAGCCACCTCACTGGAACCAGACTGATAAAACTCTTCCCTTCACAAAGAAAACTTCCCTCTTATAAACAACCCCACAATAACACCAGCTTAAAAAACATGTACCCAACTAGCAAACAAAACTCTTCACTTCACCAAGAAAACTTCCCTCTGATAAACAGCCCCCAAACAACACCAGCTTAAAAATATATACCCAGACTAACCAACAAAACTTCACTTTACAAAGAAAAACATCCCTCTGATAAACAGCCCCACAATAACACCAGCTTAAAGAATATGTACCCAGCTAACAAACAAAACTCTTCACTTCACAAAGAAAACTTCCCTCTGATAAACAACCGCCAAAATAAAAAAAAAAATATGTACCCAACTAACAAACAAAACTCTTCACAAAGAAAACTTCCCTCTGATAAACAACCCCAAAATAACACCAGCTTAAAAAATATGTACCCAGCTAACAAACAAAACTCTTCACAAAGAAAACTTCCCTCTGATAAACAACCTCTAAATAACACCAGCTTAACAAATATGTACCCAGACACCAACCTTGCCCTAAAACAAAAGAAATGACCCCCCCTTCAAACTTTGCCTAATAAACTTAGAATGACCTCTCACAAAATATCCAGTCAGCAAGCTTGGCCTGCTAACCTCAGACACGGCTTCTCATTTCAGTCTCTTTAGTTCCCCAGTCAAAGTTCATGACCCGCAGCTGGCAGGGCGTTGATATAAATAAACGGGGAAAAAGGAAAGGCTGCACTAGGGGCTTGCGCTATAGCCGTGTTCAGCTGTAGATTACCATGGTTTCTTTCACACATTGTTTTGTACAGTGAATCGTCCAAAAAGAGACAAACAAAGCATTCTTTATAATCAGCTTGAAACAAGCTTTCTTTTGACACCAAACTCCATATACTTTCTTTCACACTGGTTGACGTGAGAGCAGTCAAAACATAGATGAAGATGAACAGGAGAGCGACAGGCAGACACACAATCACAAAAATCAGTCATTTTTAACTCTCTCTCTAAAAAAAACACATATTTATAATATACAAACAAAAAATGTAGAGAAGAAATTGAACATGTCTGCATGCAGACTAACTAGGGTTTTTTTTTGATAGTTTTGTTCCTGTGGGCACAGCGAAGCCATAGATGAACACACCGTAGTAGGCTACCACCTGCAGCGCTGCGTGAAGCAGCGCGATACAGAGCGTGGGGTGAGAGTCTGGCAGTCATTAGTGTCAGCTAGGTATATCTCACTTCACTCTAAACACTAGGCCTACTGCATAGTCATGGCAATTCAGCACGTACACAGTCCACTGTTTCATCAGATTTTAGTGGTTTCCTGCTACAGCTGAAGGTTTATTTACTAACTAAATCCAGTACAGCTTATAACCCCGAGCACACAATAGAAAACAAATGTCTTCTCAGTGGCATCAGGCAGAAATAGCTCACAAATGACTGGGTTTTTAAAAAAAATATATTCATTGATGTTTCTGATACTATACAAAAAAATCTTCTGATCATGTTGAAAAAATGTTGTGATCAAAAGCGTGACTATTTTAGTGTTGTGAAAAAAGAACAAACCACACAGAAACCTACACTTTGACATCAATGTAAAAACGAGAAAGAGAGAAACACACACACACACACACACACACACACACACACACACACACACACACACACACACACACACAAATACACACACATACATACACAGAGGAACAGTCTCTCTCTCTCTCTCCCTCTCTCTATTGCTGCAGAAACACACACACACGCACACACGCACGCACACACACACACACACACACACACACACACTCTCTCTCTCTCTCTCTATTGTTACAGAAACACACACACACGCACACACACACACACACACATACACACACACAGGAACAGTCTCTCTCTCTCTCTCTCTCTCTCTCCTCTCTCTCTCTCTCTCTCTCTCTCTCTCTCTCTCTCTCTCTGTATTGCCGCAGAAATATACATGCGCGTGTGCGCATGCGACACACACACACACACACGCACACACACACACACACACACACACACACACACACACACACTCACTCACTCACTCACTCACTCACACACACATGCCCGCGCACAAACATGTGTCCACATGCATGCACACACACACTGATATGCGTATGCACGCAAGGCACGCAAGCACTCACGCATGCATGGGCGCATGCACACACACCAACACACACACACACACACACACAAACACACACACACACACACACACAGCAACAAGCTGACACTCGGGCTTTGTTTCTTGAGAGAGACAATGGTTTTAAAATATTTTTTTAAAATAGTTAACAAAAACTGACACCAACAAAGTTACCACAAACAGGTAAAGCAAGTATTGAAGTTTTGTTCACTGAAGTATGATCATTGTAAAAAATCATGGGAATCCGGCAGCGTATGGTACAAAATGCCTTTCATACAGAAATTTGCTCAGTGGCTAATAGACAGCAAAGAAGGAAAGTATAGCAGCATCGCCAGATGCTGGACTCTGACCCCTGACCGCGCGGTGCCCTAGATAGCGGTGGGATGGAATTTCGGGTTACAGAGTGCAGTGCCAGCCGCCAACTAAAGAGTCAGATTTTCCCCGTTTTGAGCAGTGCAGATTGACCTACACAAGAAGCCCCCCCCCCCCCCCCCCCCCCTCTCTCTCTCTCTCTCTCCTCTCTCTCTCTTTCAAAACAATGGGATGGGATAGCCTAATGGTCAGAATATTGCACTGGCAATTTGACCACACCAGTTCATTCTCCATCAAGGTGATTTTTTCTCCTGGAGTTAACATCAGTGCTGACTCCACTCTCCCCCCAAAAGTTTTTCAGTTGAGACTGTAAACCAAGGCTGTGTGCAACACACACAGAACATCTTGTGCACACAAATCCTGTTCCATTTTTGGTAAGAGTAGGCCATCTAGTACTGGTGGGAACAGATGACATTTACAAAACTGCATATACACGGGGACTAGATGTAAAAAGCACAAGAGTTCTTATTCCATTAACCTTGATATAAAAAAATAAATCAAATCAAATCTCTCTCTCTCTCTCTCTCTCTCCTCTCTCTCTCTCTCTCTCTCTCTCTCTCTCTCTCTCTCTCTCTCTCTCTCTCTCTCTCTCTCTCTCTCTCTCTCTCTCTCTCTCAGTCGTTGCTGACTCCACTCTCCCCAAAAGTCCTTTGGATAAGATGATATACCAGGCCCAGTGTTTGTGATGCTGTTGCACTCAGAACATCTTGTGCACACATTAAATCTTGTTATGCTTATTGCTTATCATAAGAGCAGGCCATTGTGTGTGCCGGTGGGAACATATGACATTTACAAAACTGGATAAACACAGGGACTGGATGTAAAAAAGCACAAGAGTGCTTATTTCATTATCCTTGATATAAAAGAATAAATCAAATCAAATCAAATCAAATCAAATCAAATCAATTCTCTCTCTCTCTCTCTCTCTCCCCTCTCTCTCTCTCTCTCTCTCTCTCTCTCTCTCTCTCTCTTCTCTCTCTCTCTCTCTCCTCTCTCTCTCTCTCTCTCTCTCTCTCTTTCAAAACAAAGGACCTCATGATCACAGTGACACCCATCCTTTCTCTTCCCCCTCCATGGCTGTCATAAAGCCATGTGAAATACTCCATGGCAACCATGCTCCCATCCATTTCACAATTCAAAGATTTATTATCTCACAAATACAGAAATTCATGTGGGTTACAAACCAAAAGAAAAAAAAAAGTAAACAGGAAAAACATTTATCACAGAGTAATAACACAGCACAGTATACAAACTATATATTTAAAAAAGATCAACAGAAACATTTATCACCCAAAATAATAAAATTCAATCATTAAAAACAGATACACACACAGACCATGATTCACATTCTTGTATCCCTGTGAATCATGGACCCTGACTGCAGATTTGGAGAGAAGAGTACAGGCAGTAGAGATGAGATGCTTTGGAGACTCCTTGGCATCTCCTACAGAGACCACATAAGCAACAAAGATGTGCATAACAGAATCCAGCAAACCATTGGTCCCTACGAAAACTTTCTATCAATCATAAAGAAGCCTAAACTTAGATGGTAGGGGCATGTCACAAGATCAAAAGGACTAGCAAAAACAATACTGCAAGGCACTGTCCAAGGAGGAAGAAAAAGAGGCAGACCAAGGAAGGGAGAGGAGGACAGCATCAGCGAATGGACAGGCCTAGAACTCAACAAAACCCTGAGAAATGCAGAACAGAGATGGGAATGGAGGGAACTGGTTGCCAAGTCTTAATGGGTGCCTCCGGTAGCCATACTAAGGGATAGATAGATAGATAGATAGATAGATAGATAGATAGATAGATAGATAGATAGATAGATAGATAGATAGATAGATAGATAGATACAGACACATCCACACGTACATACACACATGGGCAAACACACATTCCCCCTCCCCCCACACACACACACTGCAGGCATAATCCTATACCAATGCACAAATGATTACAACATGTAATACAATAAGAGCACTATCAATTGTTAAGAAATACATATAATACTTTTCTTTTCGAAAACAGACAAAATTTGAAACAATCCACACACATATTGCTTTTAGTAAAAGAAACTTACCTGGACTTTGCTAAAGGCATCCCATACATCATATCATGCTCAGTTCTCTCTCTCTCTCTCTCTCTCTCTCTCTCTCTCTCCTCTCTCTCTCTCTCTCTCTCTCTCCTCTCTCTCTCTCTCTCTCTCTCTCTCTCTCTCTCTCTCTCTCTCTCTCTCTCTCTCTCTCTCTCTCTCTATTTAGGTAGGTATCCACTTTATGTCAACTCTTGTACAACCACTATCAAGTATTGGTTCAAGTTATTGCAAATGGATCAAAGTAGAATATCATATAATGCTTACTGCATGCAATTAGAGTTAGATAGAAGTGGTAGATATTGCTGGATTTCAAAAATAAGAGAAATTTTGTGTGAAACAGGCTTTAACATTGTTTGGATGCAACAAAGTGTTGGGGATGTAAAAGTTTTCTTAGGTATATTTAAACAAAGATTAGTGGATATGTTTATACAAGAATGGGATGGGACTGTAAGAGATAAAGAGAGGTATGATATTTATAGATCATTTAAAAGTATTTTTGCAAAAGAGCAGTATTTAAACTCCATGGATATCTACTGCTTTCGTGTGGCTATTGCGCAAGCAAGATTTAATGTTTTACCTCTTAATAATAATGTGTATAGATATAGTGATAGTATTCGAGACAAATTGTGTCCATTTTGTGAAACGAAAATTGAAAATGAAGTTCACTTTCTATTGGAATGTTATATGTACACAAGCTTGAGAGATAAGTTTTTAAGCAAATGTATCAATGTACCAATGCGAAATCTGCTCAAAGTAACAAATAATGAGTACATGCATAGTCTGTCTAGGTATATTTTTCATGCTATCAACAAAAGAAAAACAATGTTGACATTAACACTTTCTTGAATAACTGTTACAAGTTGATAACTATTTAATATGTATGGTTTTTTTGCGACATCATTTTATTTATATGGCTGGGTTATTGTGATTTCGGGTCTATAACCATGAAAAGGAGTAATGGTGGTTTTTCCTCTTTAATCAGACATAATCGTTGTTTGTTTATGCATTTGTTTTGCCAATGAAGAATGAACCTATTGCTAAATCCCAAGCCCATCAAATGTATTGTGGTCCAAGGCCAATGTACATTAAATCATTTCAGTGTTCAGTGTTCAGTGTTCAGTGTTCAGTGTTCTCTCTCTCTCTCTCTCTCTCTCTCTCTCTCTCTCTCTCTCTCTCTCTCTCTCTCTCTCTCTCTCTCTCTCTCTCTCTCTCTCTCTCTCTCTCTCATTTATAAAACAACATACACACGGGGACTGGATGTAAAAAAGTACAAGAGTACTTATTCCATTATCCTCAATGTAAAAATAATAAATCAAATCAAATCTCTCTCTCTCTCTCTCTCTCTCTCTCTCTCTCTCTCTCTCTCTCTCTCTCTCTCTCTCTCTCTCTCTCTCTCTCTCTCTCTCTCTCTCTCTCTCTCTCTCTCTCTCTCTCTCTCCTCTCTCTCTCTGTGTCTTCCCCATCGTCCTGCCCCATCTTCCCTCTTCTGGCTGTCTAATACCATGGCAAGCACCACTGTGATCCTATTGGGGGGTTAGCAGTAAGACAGACACCCTCTGGAGGAAGTGAGAGGTCTGTGGGTTTGATCCTCTCCTGAACCATAATTTTCCCCATCCAATAAGACTAAGAAAGGTGGTCTGGGTGCCAGTCTTTGGGTGAGATGATAAACCAGGGATCAGTGCACAACACACCTTTACCATACAAAAAACCACAACCAGGACACAAGAGAGTTTGCCAGGCTTTACAAGTGCTGCAGAAAAAACCACTCTCACAAGAAACAAAGACATGCAGACAGGAACAGAGAAGCCTCAATCCTGGGTGGCCCTGCTCTTGTAACAACACTCTCTCCCCAGGGAGAGCAGCCCTACTTTTAAAGACATCTGCTGTGACTGAAAATGCTAGACATCTATAGATTATAGGCGGCATACCCTAGTGGTCAGAACACTGGGCTGGCAATTTAACGACCCCAGTACGATTCCTGGTTGAGGAGATTTTTCTCCTGGAGTTAACATCAGTGCCGACTCCACTCTCCCCCAAAAACCTTTGGATGAGACTTTCAACCAAGGCCCCATGTGCATCACACCCAGAATATCTTGGCACACATTAAATCCTGTTCCGCTTTTCGTAAGAGTAGGCCATTGTGTGCCGGTGGGAACAGATGACACTTACAAAACTGCATACACGTGGAGACTGGATTAAAAAAGCACATGAGTGTACATTAGAATTTGTTAAAACTGTAAATTGTTCATGATTGCTTGTGTGTTGTGTAGGTCAAATGCAAGCCCTTTGATTTGTTTTTACAAGATTTAGTGCTATACAAATTCCATATATTATTGTTACTATTATTATCCTCGATATAAAAGAATAAATAAACAAATAAAAAAATAAATGAATGAATAAATAAATAAAGCGTGGAGTACACAATAGACTAAGTCCTCCCTCCCTTCATGTGACAGAATAAAATTGACAATGGTTGTCACTACTGGCTTTACACAGATTTGGATTCCAAACTTGTCCCCAAGCAGTTTCAATTGCTTGTTTGACATGACCAAAGTCAAACATTGCTTACATGAAGCATTTGTTCATAAGTGGTAGGCAGTAGTAAATACAGAAGAGATTTATACAAATTATATAATGCTTAAAACAAAATTTTGTGTCAAAAAGTATTTGTGACGCTCCACCACGAAATGAGTCGCTTAGCACATTACCCAATTTTGCGCTAGGAGCCTTTAAAGGCAGGTGGTTGTCAAGTTGTCAATTTTGTGATTTTGATTGATTATTAAACTAGATCTGTTTATTTATCTTATAATGAAATATCAAGGTATCATTTTCATTCCTTTTGCTTTTAAATGTGTTTTGAAAATACCAAAGCCCTCATTCTGACAACCTGTTACTAAAATAAACTTGCCCGTTTCTCATTTTGTCACATCCTGCAGTCTATCATTTCAATTTGCAATAATGTTGCACAGAATTGTCCGATTTTCAATCTGTTTTTTGTATTTGATAGCCACTTTATTGCACATTAATAACATGTCAATAACTAAAAATTGACCTCATGTGCACTCCGTCTCATTATGTGGTGGAGCGTCACATTTGCTCTTATTGCCATCCAATATTTCTGTTTGAAAGCTACTGTACAAAATGCAATAGTGTTAATATGGGTGACGAATTTTATTACATTTCTTCTTCTTCTATCCCATAGTCTGTTTGTACGGTAGGAGTGCCATGGAAGACCTCGCAACCAGCTCTCTCCATTTCCCTCTGTCCTTGACCTTTCTCAGGGTGTCACTCAGCCTGAGGCCCGTCCACTCTTGGATGCTGTCCTCCCATCTCTTTCTCTGCCTGTCTCTCCTTCTCCCGCCTTACACAGTTCCTTGCAGAATCGTCTTGGCAAGCCCTGTTGATCTTGAGACATGCCCATACCA
>JASPKP010004361.1:5000-17762 GCA_030674155.1 Stramonita haemastoma | reverse complement strand
GGCTTTGGTGGGAATGTGTGTTTGAAATTTGTTGGAAATTTTTGATGTGTGTGTGTGTGCGCATGTTTTTGGAGTGTGCTTGTGGGGATTTTTGTAGGTGGGGTATGTATGATCCCCTTTTTTAAATTGACAAAGAGAGGTACGAAAACAGAGATAAAAGACTGAGAAAACAGAAAAATACAGACAAAACAAAAGGGGATACAAAATAGACCCCGGAGACAAAGAGGGGACGACAGGTAAAGGGGCCCAAGAAAAAGAGAAAAAGAAAACAGAAGAAAAATACACACAAAATTCAAAAAAACACAAAACACACCCCCACACCACACACACACACAAAACACACAAAAAACCACAACACCACAAAAAACCACACCACACAAACAAAAAACCACACACACAACACACACAAAACCCCCAAAAAAAAAAAAAAAAAAAAAAACCCCAACAGTGGGCCGAGACAGAGAAAACCTGGGTTAAAAAAAAATATATCGGGAAAAAAATGAATTTTGATTTAAAAACTAGCCCTTTTTTTTAAAAAAAACCTTTTTTTTTTAAAGTGGAAAAATTTATATTTTTTTTAAAAACCTACTGTTTTTCCCCCCTATTAACTTAAAATTTTATGTAAAGTTTTGCGGGGGTGTTTAACAAAATTTTTGTGTTTTTTTTGTCGATGTGCTTTTTGTTTTTGTTGTTGTTGTGGTCGTTAGCAAAAAACGCGCTTTGTGGTTTGCTTCAAGTGCAGTTTAAACTTTTAGGCCCCACAAAACACAACCCCACACAACACACACCACACCCCAAAAAAACAAAAAAACACAACCCCCACCCCAAAAACCCCCAAAAAAACCCCCCACACAGATCAAAACCCCCAAAAACCCCCCAAAAAACACCCCCACACCCCACAAAAAACCCACCAACACAACCAAAAAACACCCCCCAAACACACCCACAACAAAACCAAACACCCAAAAACCCCTAAAATTCCAACCCAAAAACCAAAACCAATGACCCCTTTCTTAGACCCCCCCCCTAAAACCCCAAAGGGCCCCTTTTTGGGGGGTGTCCCCCCTTTTTCCCCCCAAAAAACACCCAAAACCCCACACAAACACACACACACCCCAACACCCCCACCCCCACCAAAAAAACAAAATCTTACGGGGCTCACCCCAAGGAATGTGGGGGGGGGAAAAGGGTCAGCATATGAACCCCCAAAAGGGGAAAAAAAAACCCCCCAAAAAGGGAATCAAACCCCCGGGGGCAAATTCCCCCGCCCCAATTTTTTGGGGGTTTTTGTTTTTTTTTAAAGGAAAAAATTTTTATGGGGGGCGGAAAACCCAGGGGGCAGAACATTGCCGGGAATTTGAAAAACCCGGGGGGCGAGCCCCGGCCCCCAAAAAATTTTTTCCCCGGATTTTAAAATCATGTTTGCCCCCATTCCCCCCCAAGCCCCTTTGGGTTTAGATTTAAACCGAGGCCCCGTGTGAAAAACCCCGGGAAATTTGCGCAAAAAAGGGTTAAAAACCCCTTTTCCGCTTTTCGTAAGGGGGGGGCCCATCGTGTCCCGGTGGGAACAGATGACATAAATTTTAAAAAAAACGCAACACACGGGGGAAACCGGGGTGAAAAAAGCCCAAAAAAATTTTTAAATTTTTTTTCCCCCCGAAAAAAAAGAAAAAATTTTAAAAAAAAAAAAAATAAAAAAAAAAATAAATAAATAAAAAAAAAAAATTTTAAAAATGATTTTTTTTTTGTGTGTGTGTGTGGGGGGGGTGTTTTGGGGGGGTGTTTTTTGGGGGTGTTTGTGTGCGCGCGGGTGGGGGAGGTGTGTGGTTTGTGTGTTTTTGCTTTTGTGGAGGGTGGGGTGTGTGTGGGGGTGTTGGGGTGTGGAGTTTTTTGTTTGGTGTTTTTTTTTTTTTGGGGTTTTTTTTGTTTCTGTTTTTGGGGGTTTTTTCTTTCCCCAAAAAAAAAATCCAAGTACGATTTTGGGGAAAAAAAAAAAGGGGAGGGGGATTTTTTTAAAAAAAGGTGGAGAAAAAAGGAGTCAGGGTATCCGCAAAAAAGTAAAAAAAAAAATTTTTAGTTTGGGAATTTGTGCTTTCACCCTTTAAAAATTTTTTCCCCCAAAAAGAATCCGAAAACCCCCCGGAAACTTCACCCTTTTTTCAAAAATTTTTTGGGGATCCCCCAGGGGGGAAAAAAACAGTGTAGAAAATTTTTAAATCTTTTTAAATAACCAAACACAAACCCCCATAAACTACCCACCCATAAACACAAAAAAAAAACCCCAAAACCCCCAAAACCCCCCAAAAAAACATCCACACAAACAAAAAAAAAAAAAACAAACACCCCCAACACCCATTTAAAAAAAACACCATACACTCACAAAAAAAAATTTTCGGACACATGCAAAAACCAAAAGACACAATAAAAACAAGAACAGACAGCCCCAAAAAAAAAAAAAAACCCGTGGGAAAAATTTCTAGTTATGGGTTTTGCAAACCCCTTTTCCCCCCTTTTTGTTTTTGTCAAAGAGGGGGGAGGAGAGAGAGAGGGGGGAGAGGGGAAGGGAGAGGAAAAGGAGAAGAGAAAGAGAGAGAGAAAGAGAGAGAGGGGGAGAGAGAAGAGAGAGGGAGAAAAGGGGGGAAAAGAGAGGGAGAGGGGGGGAGAGAGAGGGAAGGGAGGGGGGGGGAGGGAGAGAAAAAGAGAGAAAAAAAGAGAGGAGAGAGGAGGGGGGAGAGAGAGAAAAAGGGGGGAGAGAGAGGGGGGGAAAGAGAAAAAAAGAGGGGGAAAGGGGAAAAAAAGGGAAAAGGGGAGGGGGGAGAGAGAGGGGGAGAGAAAAGGGGAAGAGAGAGGGGCAAGGACAGGAGACAGAGATAGAGATTGGCAGAAAGACAAGGGGGGGAAAAATTTTTTAATTTTTCGATAAACTTAAAAAGAACTAGTCACCTATTTTTTTCCAAAAAAAAGGGCATTATAAGGGAAAAATTTGGGGAAAATAAAATTTTTATTCGCCCGGGGTTTTTTTAAAAATTTTTGGGGTTTTTTTTGGTTTTTAAAAAAGGGTTTTTTTTTTTTTTTAAAAAAATATAAATTTATTTTTTGGGTGGTTAAAAAGGTTTCCCTTTTTTTTTTTTTTGCTTCCCCCTTGCATCCCCCCCCAAAAAAAGGTATTTTTTTTAGGGATCAAAATACACAGCCCCCCAAAAACCCCAAAAACCAAAACCCCAAAAAATCACACCCCCCCCCCCAAAACAAAAAAAAGGGTAAAAACCCAAAAAAACCAACAAAAATTAACACACCCCTAACTCACTAACAAAAAACCACTCCACCCCCACAAAACCAAAAACCCCACAAAAAAACCCAACCAAAACCCAAAAAAAACACAAAAAACCCCCCCCCAAAAACCACAAAACACGCAACACCCGGGGCCCAACCCCCACAAAAAAAACCCCACACACAAAAAAAAAGAAAAACCCCAAAACGCCCCCCACAAAACAAAAAACCCAAAAAACCAAAAAACACACACAAAAAACACATGTTTTTTTTTCTCTCACCCAAAAAAAAAAAACAATCAGAAAAAAAAAAATACTGAAAAAATTTTTTTTTAAAAAAATAACAAGCAAAAAAAGGGGGAAAAAGCATCAAAAAAAAAGAACAAAAAGAATTTTTTTGGCATGCCCCAAGTACAAATTAAAAATCGATAAAAAAAGTTTTTGGGCCAAAAAAAAAGGATAAAAGGGGGGTTATCAGTTTAAAAAAAACCCCGTTTTTTAAAGGGGGGTTTTTAAACCGCTGACCCCTTTTTTTCGCCCCCCCCTCCCCATTCCCCCCCCCCCCCCCCCCCTTTTTCCCCCCCGATCAAAAGTGTGATAAAAAAAACCCCCGGGGGTTCCCCCAATTGGGGGATAGGGCCCCTTAATAAATTTCCCCCAGTAAAGGGTTTATATAAATTCTAGAGAAAGGGGAAGAGAGGGAGGGGGGAAGAAAAGGGGAGAGAAAAGAGGGGAGAGAGAGAAAAAAGGAGAGAAAAAAAAAATTGAGGGGAAAAGAAAAGGAGAGAGAAAAAAAAGAGGGGGAAGAAAAAGGGGAAAAAAAGGGGGGAAGACAACAGCAGACAGGGGGGACAGACAAAACAGACGGGAAGGGGAAAAAAAACCCAGAGACAGACAGACAAAAGACAGGGGGGGACAGAAGAGACAGACGAGAAGAGCAGAAAAGGGGGGCAGAGAGAAAAAAAACAGAGGAAGAGAAGTGGGGGGGTTTAAGATTGAATTTTCGGGTGATTTTGGGGGGGGTTTTTAAAAAAAAAAATTTCCCCCACTGCACTAAAAAAAAAACCCAAAAAAAGGAAAAAAAGGGGGTTTTTCCCCCCCCGTAAAAACCCCGAATTTCTTTCTGTTTTTTTGGGGTCTGTTTTTTGTCTTTTGTTTTTTTAAATCTTTTTTCCTTTTTTTCCCCTTAAAAATTTTAAAAAGCTGGCCCCCCCAAAAAAGGTGGAAATTTTAAAAAGCCCCCTTTTTCATGGGGGGAAAAAAACCCCCGGGCTGCAAAAGCAACTTCTCAAAATTGGGAAATTTTTTTGGGGGTTGGCTGGTTGGTTTTTTGGCCCCGGGCTGGTTGGCGGGCTTTTTTGGCGGCGGGTTTGGGGGGCGGGCTGGGGTTTTGGTTTTTGGCTTTTTGAAAAAATTATTTAAAAATTGGGCTTTTTGGGTTTTGGCCCCCCTGTTTTGGGTTTTGGTTGGCTGGTTGGGGGTGGTTTTTTGGGGTTTTGGTTTTGGCGGGGGGTTTGGGTTGGGTTGGGCTGGTGGGGGGGGGGGGAGGTTAGTTGATTTTTGGGGGTGGTGGTGGGTGGTTGGGGGGTTTGGTTTTTTGGGGTAGGTTGGTTGGGGGTTTGGGGGTGATTGTTTGGTTAAAAATCGGTTAAGGTTGTTTTTTTTGGGTTTTTTGGGGGGTTTGGGTTTGGGTTTAAATTTTTGGTTGATAGGTTTGGGTTTTGGTAGGGTTTGGTTTTTTTGTTGTTTGGGGGTTTTTTGTTAGTATGTTCCTTTGTCTCGAATAATTTTATAATAGGGGCCCCTTCTTTTTGGGGGAGCAGCGTCGGAGTTTTTTAAAACCCCCTCCCCCTCCCCCTCCCCTTTTTCCCCTCCCCCTCCTTTTTGATTGCAAAAACGGACTCGTTTTTGGGTTTATCATTATCAGTTTTTTTCCCTTAGCAATTTTTTTTTTATGCTTTAAAAATTTTAAAAAAAATTTTAAATTTTTGGAAAAAACAGACTGGGTTTAAAGCAAAAAAAAAAAACAAAAAAAAAAAAAAACCCAAAAAAAAATATGAGAAAAAAAAAAAAGCCAAACAAATTTTATCAAAACGAGAACAACTTTAAAAAAGGGAAAAAAAAAAAAAAAAAAAAAAAGGGGAAAACCCCCCCCCCCCCCCCCCCCCCCCCCCCCCCCCCCCCCCCCCCCCCCCCCCCCGAAACCCCCCCCCCCCCCCCCCCCCCCCCCCCCCCCCCCCCCCCCAATTTTTAAAAAAAAAAAAAAAGAAAAGTTTAAGTTTTCCCCTTTTCCCGTTGAGTTATGTTTTGAAACCCTTTTGCAAAATAAAAGGACATTTTTTTTCCCCCCTTTGGCTAAATATTGTTTATCTTTAAAAAGTAAACAAAAAAAAGTTTGGGAAAAAAACAGACTAAGGTAGCAAAAAAAAACCTTTAAAAAAAAAAAAAATAAAGATATAAAAAAAAGGTTTCCTTTTATAGGGAAAAACAAAATTTGATGGGGGAAAAAAATTTTTAAAAAAAAAAAAACAAAAAAAAAACCCAAAAAAAAAAGTTTTTAGGGGGTATAGTTTTTCCCCCCCACGGGGCTGAAAATGAAAATTTTTTCCCCTTCCTGTCGTTTTTTGGGGGAAGTCTGTCGTCTTTCTGTCGGCCCTGTCTGTCTGCCCTGTCTGCTTTTCTGTTGTCATCTGTCTGTATTCTGTATGTCTTCTGTTTCTGTCTGTTGTTGTTTTGTATGTATGTTTTGTATGTAGATGTTATGAATGTATGTTTTTTGTATTTTATGTAATGTATGTAGTATGTATTTTCCCCCTTTCCTCTCCCCCTCTCTCTTCCCCCTCTTCTCTCTCTTCTCTCTTCCCCTTCCCCTCTCTTCTCCCCTCTTTTTCCTCCCCTCTCCCCCCTTTTAAAAAAAAAATCTTTTTTTATTTTCCCCCCCCCCAAATTTTACGGGAACTTTTTGCAGATGGCGTGACTTTAAAAAACGTGCCCCTCCAAATTTCTAAACCCCCTTTTAAAAAAAAAAAACAACAACACAACCCCCCCCCCCCCCCCCTAAAAAAAACGATGTTTTATTGTCACTGCCAATGACAACGGGCTGAGCAGAGTGAAGGGATTGGCACCAGACATTTTTGTTTTTCATACAGCAGTCTACAACTAGCAGCTGTGGTGGGTGTAGGGGAGGGGAGGGGAGGGGAGGGGGGTGGAGAGGGTGAGGGCGAGGGGGAGTGGAGAAAGGGGGCAGGGGGGTGGAGGGGGGATGTTTTGCTGAAGACACTGTGAACATCTGTGGTGCCCTTTTTGCTATCGCCAGACTACAGCTAGTTCTCTATTATCTTATTTGTTGATGCCTTCATCTCCCCCTCCCCCCCCCCCCCCCCCCCCCCCCCCCCCCCCTCTGCCTCCCTAGAGACTCACTGCCTTTGTTTGGGTGTCTGTTTGTCTGTTTGTTCGTTTGTCTTTTTTCTCTCTTTCTCTCTGTCTATGTCTCTGTCTTTCTGTCTCTGACAGTCTGATTTTGACAGTCTGTCTCTCTCTTTTTCTCTCTGTCTTTCTATCTCTGTCTCTCTCCGTCTCTGTCTCTCTCTGTCGCTTTCTATTTCTTTGTTTCTGTCTGTCTGTCTGTCTGTCTGTCTGTCTGTCTGTCTCTCTCTCTCTCTCTCTCTCTCCTCTCTCTCTCTCTATCTCTCTCTCTCTCTCTCTATCTCTCTCTCTCTCTCTCTCTCTCTCTCTCTCTCTCTCTCTCTCTCTCTCTCTCTCTCTCTCCTGCTCATTTTTAGGGCCGGATGAAAAAAAAAGTCTGTGTTGCTTAATGCACTATCCTCGTAAAATAGCATATTGTGTCCTCTCTCTCTCTCTCTCTCTCTCTCTCTCTTCCTCTCTCTCTCTCTCTCTCTCTCTCTCTCTCACTCTCTCTCTCTCTCTCTCTCTCTTCTCTCTCTCTCTCTCTCTCTCCCTCTCTCTCTCTCCCCTCTCTGTCTCTCTCTTCCTACCCTTCATTCTCTCTTTCTCTCTCTCTCCTCTCTCTCTCTCTCTCTCTCTCTCTCTCTCTCTCTCTCTCTCCTCTCTCTCTCTCTCTCCTCTCTCTCTCTCTTCTTTCTCTCTCTCTCGCTCTCTTCTCTCTCTCTCTCCCTCTCTCTCTCTCCCCCCCTCTCTCTCTCTCTCCCCCTCTCTCTCTCTCTCTCCCTCTCCCTCTCCCTCTCTGTCCCTCTCTCTTTCTACCCCTTCTCTGTCTCTGTCTCTGTGTCTCTCACTTTTTTCTTTATCTACCCCCTCCCCTCCCCTACTCCTTCCTTTTGTCTCTACTTCTCTCTGTGCCAGCCTTTCTGTTGATCTATCTGCCTAACTGGATGACTTTTTGTCTGTCTGTCAGCATGTCTGTCTGTCTGTCTATCTGTCTGTTTGTTTTTCTTCTATTTGGCTTAAGCATTAATTTCTTCCATTCAAAAACAGACGACTTGCGGGGTGTCCAGACAGACTAAGTCCCTAGTATAATCCTGTAGCTTATGTCTGTCTTTACCCTATGGAAATGCCCCTGTGTGTGTGTATATGTGTGTGTGTGTGTGTGTGTGTGTGTGTGTGTGTGTGTGTGTTGTGTATGTGTGTTGTGTGTGTGTGTGTGTGTGTGTGTGTGTGTGTGTGTGTTTTGTGTGTGTGTTGTGTGTGAGTTTGAATATATGTATGTATATATATATATATATATATATAGAGAGAGAGAGAGAGAGAGAGAGAGAGAGAGATACATACATACATATATATATATATATATAATATATATATATATATATATATATATTATAATATATATATATATACACATATATATGTATATATATGTGTGTGTATGTCTGTGTGTGTGTGTTTTGTTGTGTTGTGTGTGTTGCATTGGTGTGCGTATTTGTGTGTTTGTGTGTTTGTGTGTTGTATATGTGCATGTGAGTTGTGTGTTATGTGAGTGTGTGGGTGTGTGCGCGCGCGCGCGCGCGTGTGTGTGTATGTGTGCGGTATATACGTGTGTGTATGTACACAGTGGATATGAGAGAGAGAGAGAGAGAGAGAGAGAGAGAGAGAGAGAGAGAGAGAGGAGAGAGAGAGAGAGAGAGAGAGAGAGAGAGAAGAGAGAGAGAGAGAGAGAGAGAGACAGACAGACAGACAGACAGACAGACAGACAGACAGACAGACAGACAGACAGACAGACAGACAGACAGACAGACAGACAGACAGACAGACAGACAGACAGACAGACAGACAGACAGCACTATAACACGTCTTTGTGTTTAGTGCTGTACAACATAAATGATCAGCCACAAGGATTCCAAGCCATCTGTGTCCGTTTCAGAAATCTCGCTGCCTGTGTATGTCCTATTCCAGAGGAGGTCGCCATGATACTACAGCAACATGAGCCCATAACACACTTACTCGGGACAGGAGCCGGCTGAAGTCTGATAAATCCTCATGGGATTCGAACTTGCGACCTCTTAGCCTGTACTCAAAGACTAGACCAAACTACTGTGCCATTACGGCTGGTTGAGACAGAATTGATTTTACTCTAGTCGTCATTCAATTCATGATTATTACCTGGGCGTCAACCGATCCCAGGAAATACAGACACCCGTGGTGTTGATCAACTCATTTGAGAACACAACCCCCAAACCCATCCATTAAAGAGGACAATGCTCTATCGACCGTGTTGGTCCAGTCTACTCAATGAATCCATTGGCAAAAAAAACACTGTGGATGGGAACAGATGGATTTCCGCGGGGATATCGGGGCCCCTCTCTGCAAAAAGAACAACAACAAAACAACCACCAAAAAAACAAACAACACAAAAACCCAGCATCATCGCCTTCTGGAATCTCTGTGACAGAAGTTCCCCCGTTTCTATCGCTCTTTTGTTTTGTGTTTTTTCGTTTCCTTGTATAATTTCAATAATCATGTTTCTGTCCTTTTTCTTTATTTTTCTATTTTCTCTCTCGCTTACTTTGTTACCTTCCAAGTCCATTCCCCTGCATTTGTTAAAGTAGATCTTGCATAACTTTTTTATAATTATATAATATGACTTTTTTTTTGCCTGTATTGCGTTATTCTTGCGCTCAGGTAGTAGTAATATTGTAAGTAATATGATTGGCACAGAATGTCCATTCTGGAACGTTATTTCTCTATACAGCATCTTTCTTCTTATTATTCTTATCTGTTATTTTGTATTTTTTGTATTTTGTATTTTGTACCACTTTTTGTCACAGCAGATTTCTCTGCGTGAAATTCGGGCTGCTCTCCCCGGGGAGAGCGCGTCGCCACATGTGCAGCGCCTACCCATTTTTTTTTCTTTTTCCTGCATGCAACTGTATTTGTTTCCCTATCAGAGTGGCTTTTTTCTACAGAATTTTGCCAGGGACAACCCCCTTGTTGCCGTGGGTTCTTTTACGTGCGCTAAATAGTGATGTGTAACACACGGGACCTCGGTTTATCGTCTCATCCGAAAGACTAGCGCCCAGACCACCACTCAGGGTCTAATGGATGGGGAAAAAGTTTTGGGTCCAAACGGGGTACGAACCCCGCACACTCCGACCCAGGCTTTTTGCTTTCTAGGCAAGGCGCGTTACCACCTAGACCACCTAGACCACCGATCCACTGTTATTGTACATTACAGTGTTTCTAATCTTTTCGTACGTGTTTGGAACTTAGGGATGATAGACTGGTGACCTCAGCACGGCTTAATTTAAAGTTCTTAAGAGAAAGCCAGACAGGATTTAGGTATTTTGTCATTCAATGCTGCTGGGTTTTGTTTTCAGAGTGACGGTCTTAGATATTTGAGTGGATTAAAGAAGCTAGTGATCTAAAACTTGAGAAGGATGTTTATCGAGTTGCGGAAATCGAAGAAGGGGAAATCCCAGGTGTAGTCTTCGAGGCCGGTGGGGCTGTAAACAACACGAAATAAACTGAAATGAACCAGCCGCCTTGGCACAGTGGT
Organism: Stramonita haemastoma; assembly: GCA_030674155.1. NCBI lineage: Eukaryota > Metazoa > Mollusca > Gastropoda > Neogastropoda > Muricidae > Stramonita > Stramonita haemastoma. Next base: position 7,520 of record JASPKP010004361.1, on the reverse strand, counting down.
TAGTGCCGTGTGTTACGTTACTGACTGGAAGGTCGCAGGTTCAACTGCCATAAACGTCATAGGGATTTTTCGTTTTTCGAACTTCAGCAGGCTCCTACCCAGAGTGAATGTGCTGTGGGTTCATTAGGAAGACTGGGACCACACGGTTGAGCTTCATCCACTTTAAGGATGCAATTTTGAGAGTGTTGCTCAAATTACTTGACTAACGTTGCAATTGTCAATATCTCTCAGGCCCTGAATGCCGGGGCATATTATGATAGTAGGTGTAGAATACAACCCTGTCAAGTAATCTCAAAGCACATCAACTTCCATAACATCCTCATTACGTCATCCTCATAATCATTAATCTTCATGCAATAGAAAAAAAAGCCTCTAATTCGGTGGCTTCAGTTGTTCTGGTCTCATGGTGACGTCAGATTTGTTTCCCCATTCACTTCTGTGCCTGTGGTTGAAGCCTTTTGGGGGGGGGGTGGAGGCTCATTGAGGTGAAGGTTGGGAGGGACGTTGTGGTGGTGGCTACCTTGAGAGGGTGACTCACTCAGCCTAGCTTCTCAAATGAGCTGTTACTGCCGTCAGTAGGGGGCTTGCTTAGTAGGCAGCGTCCTGCGCAGGTTAGCTCAGAACAGGCACAAGCACCGCTGAACACACCGCCAAAGTAACCCAGCAACAGTGCATGCAGGGCCCCTCTGGTATGTGGCTCTGCGGCGGCCTGACATTGGAGTGCTCTATGTGGGCTCTCCCCACCCTGAGGATGTGACATAACGAAGCTGGGTATGGCTGGAGTGGAGACATTGAAACGAGCATCGTGGGAATAGCAAGACAGGAGCATCAGAGAAGTTGAGACAGCACCACCCCAAAAAAAAAAAAAAAAAAAAAAAAAAGTCCCCCCAAAATGTATTAACCGAATCTAAAAAAATACGTACACCTGCATCATTGATCAACTAGCTTGAGAGTACTCTCAAAACCCATCCATAAAAAAATGACGCTTGATCAAAAGTATGCTTCCAGTCTTCCAAAAGGAATCTGTAGTAATATTACTCGGGGTATGAGCAGCCAACCAGCCAGCCAGCCAACCAACCAACAACCAACCAACCAACCAACCAACCAACCAACCAACCAACCAACCAACCAACCAACCAACCAAACCAACCAACCAACCAACCAACCAACCAACCAACCAACCAACCAACCAACTAAACAAGCAAACAAACAAACAAAACATCCTGTGACTCTAATAGGATTGGAACACGAGACACTCAAGCTGCAATACCAAAGGCACTAGATATGACGCCAAAATAAGGTAAAGGTAAAGGTGTCCTATAACCTATGTAGTCGTAGGGGAGCGAGGCATCAGAGATCTCAGGTTCTCTAGGGGTCAGCATATTGAGGGCGGTGTCCATCTCCTCTCCCTTGCTTTTTTGTTTTTTTTTCCTTCCCTGACCTGAAAGAAGGCAGGTACCCATTTACAGCTGGGTGAACTTGGGGACTGTACTGAAACTAAGTCGCAAAAAGTCCGGGTCGGAGTGCGCGGTGGTTTGAATCCAGTTTGGGCCCCAAACTTTTCCCCCTATCCATAAGACAAGGAATGGTTGTCTGGGTGCTAGCTTTTCGGGAGAGAACATAAACCGAGGTTCCGTGTGATGCACATCATTATTTTGCACACCTAATAGAACCTACGGCAACAGTAGTCCTGTCCCTGGTAAGGTTCTGTAGAAAGCAATCCACTCTGATAGGGAAACATATCAAGTTGCAGACTGGAAAAAAGAAAAAATAAATAATGGGTAGGCGCTGCACTTGTGGCGACGCGCTGTCCCCGGGAAGAGCAGCCCAAATTCCACGCAGAGAAATCTGCCGTGACATTAGTGGTACAAAATAAAATGAAATAAAAATAAAATAAATAAATAACTGAATAAATATCAACATGTTCTGCATGTGTGTGTATGCTTGACTATTCTTATATGCGTTTGTGTGTGTGTGTGTGTGTGTGTGTGTGTGTGTGTGTGTGTATGTGTGTGTGTGTGTGTGTGTGTGTGTGTGTGTGTGTGTGTGTGTGTGTGTGTGTGTGTGTGTGTGTGTGTGTGTGTGTGTGCCTGAGAGAGAGATGTAGAGAAAGAGAGAGACAGAGAGAGAAAGAAAATGAATGAATGAATGAATGAATGAATGAATGAATGAATGAATAAATGAATGAATGAACGAACGAATGAATGGATAAATGAATGAATGAATGAAAAATCCTTCATTGGATGAACAATCCTTATTTTTTAAGGGTGACAGAAAAAAACATTTACATCCTTTTTTATCAGTCCCTTGCCTCATTAGGGACTATCAAAATCAGGGAAAAGCCCTTAAAGAAAAACAACAAGAACGATAAAAATACAAAAAAACAAAACAAACACCAAACAAAAACAATCAAGACAAAAAAACCAAATCCCGAAACCAAAACATATGATAACAACCCCCATTAACCGTAAAAACAGCACAAACAGCAAACATTCAACCTATGATTTAAAGAAAGGAGAT
>JASPKP010004360.1:10000-12500 GCA_030674155.1 Stramonita haemastoma | reverse complement strand
AATGATATATTTTTTGATAGGGGGAGAGAGAGAGGGGTGAGAGAGAGAGAGAGAGAGAGAGAGAGAGAGAGAGAGAGAGAGAGAGAGAGAGAGAGAGAGAGAGAGAGAGAGAGAGAGAGGGGGGAGGGGAGAGAGGACAGAGAGAGACATAGACAAACAGACAGACAGACAGAGACAGACAGAGACAGGGACAGAGACAGAGAGACAGAGAATACGGGTAGGCAGAAATGACAGACAGACAGACAGACAGAGATATTGATATCAATAAACATGTGTGAGATAGCGAGCTAGAGAGAAATATCAATACATCTTCATAATTATGTCATATATATATATATATATATATATATATATATATATATATATATATATATATATATATATATATATATATATATATATATATATATATAAACATATGCACATAAATAAAGTTTTCATTCCTATGTTCCTTTTGCACGCCAGAACACTCAAGCACCTACGACGGTAAGCATCCTGTGTGTGTGTGTGTGTGTGTGTGTGTGTGTGTGTGTGTGTGTGTGTGTGTGTGTGTGTGTGTGTGTGTGTGTGTGTGTGTGTGTGTGTGTGTGTGTGTGTGTGTGTAAGTGTGTGTGTGTGTGTATGTGTGTGTGTGTGTGTAAGTGTGTGTGTAAGTGTGTGTAAGTGTGTGTGTAAGTTGTGTGTGTGTGTTTGTGTTGTGTAAGTGTGTGTGTGGTGTGTGTAGTGTGTGTGTGTGTGTAGTGTGTGTAAGTGTGTGTGTAAGTGTGTGTAGTGTGTGTAGTGTGTGATGTGTGTGTGTGTGTGATGTGTGTGTGTGTGTGTGTGTGTGTGTGTGTGTGTGTGTGTGTTGTGTGTGTGTGTGTGTGTGTGAACATTTCAATTTTTTCCCTATAATTTTTTAAAATTTACTTTGAGGGTAATGAATAAATACGCACGTGTTTTTTAAAAAAAAATATCCAGTCCCCGGTGTGTGTGTGTGTGTGTGTGTGTGTGTGTGTGTGTGTGTGTGTGTGTGTGTGTATGTGTGTGTGTGTGTGTGTGTGTGTGTGTGTGTGTGTGTGTGTGTGTTTTATTTATTCATTTATTCTTTTATATCGAGGATAATGGAATAAGCAATCATATGCTTTCTTTTACATCCAGTCCCTGTGTGTATGCAGTTTTGTAAATATCATCTGTTCCCACCGGCACACGCTGGCATACTCTTACGAAAAGCGGAACATGATTTAACGTGTGCGCAAGATGTTCTGCGTGCGTTCGCACACGGGGCCTCGGTTTTTAGTATCATCCGAAGGACTTTTGGGGAGAAGTGCAGTCAGCACTGATGTTAACTCCAGAGGAAAAATCTCCTCGACCGGAAATCGAGCACGGGTCTTCAAACTGCGAGCGCAATGTTCACACCACTTGGCTAATGTGTGTGTGTGTGTGTGTGTGTGTGTGTGTGTGTGTGTGTGTGTGTGTGTGTACGTGTGTGTGTGTGTGTGTGTGTGTGTGTGTGTGTGTGTGTGTGTGTGTGTGTTAGAGAGAGAGAGAGAGAGAGAGAGAGAGAGAGAGAGAGAGAGAGAGAGAGAGAGAGAGAGAGAGAGAGAGAGAGAGAGAGAGAGAGAGAGAGAGAGAGAAGAACTCGAACTCGAACTCGAAAGATTTATTCAGTATAGGCTATGGCCCCTTACTGAAGGGGGTACAATTTACACCAGTTTCAAAGCCAAACAGTGGCCAGGTGTTCCAAATCTTAATTTGTAAACATGTCATTTCAATTTTCATTTTCAGATTAACAATAAAGCACAACATAGCTTGACAGCAAATTGTTCAAGTAACCGGAAAACAGAAAAATGTTTTGATTTTTTTCATTTCACTTATGTCGTCTATAAATTTTATACAATTCAGCAGATAACAAAATACAAGCATCACATTTTTACCTATATCTGATATGCATTAACGACCAACACATTTACCAAATTAGAATGCATACATTCAGTTTGATCAAGCGTATATCATATATTTTCCATACTTCTTTTTACATAATCCTCAGCGCATCTATAATCAGAACATGACATACCTGTAATACTAAAACAGTGAGAATCTTTATCTATGATAGTCATCAATGCATACACATCTGGAGACTCTTACATCTTGTCCCAACGCTATTTTCAGATATAAACACGCCACTATCTACGTCAAAATGGTGATTTTTCTGATAGTAAGTAAACACAAATACATGATACATCCTTTACTTAACCTAAGATACCTTTTTGATGTAATGAACATGATAATGATATTATTTCGATTATGTTTTATTTCTTTCACATACGCTAAAAGTTCCATCTGAATCCAACAAATGACCCTCCTGGACATTTTCCATTGATGAACAGAATAGCTACCTGGTTTATAGTATACTGTAGTTGTAAGAAAAAACAACAAAACATACAATCGTTAATTTCCAACAAAAGGGTTCATACAATATTTCTGGTAACAAACATCATCAGATAACAAAACATGGTGG
>JASPKP010004359.1:0-12500 GCA_030674155.1 Stramonita haemastoma | reverse complement strand
GACAGACTAAGCCGTAATCTGGTAACAGACTAGTGGGGAGAGGGAAGGGAAGGGGAGGGGTGGTTGTTTATTCATCAGTAACAGAAGAACAACAACCCAAAAATCATTGCATTTTTATGAATAGCAAACAACTGGAATATCATGAGAATGCTTTTGTTTTTATAATTTGTGGGGGGTTTTATATTTCAAGATCGAATGTTTTTCATGTGTGCATGCTGAAATGAAAGTCATGTACTCTATTTTTTATGAGTTATTTCTTGTTTATGTTTAGTATTTTATATTGTAGTATTGTGAAGGAGAGAAGGGTCCTTAGCAATTTTTTTTTATTTTTACAGACCAAATAGTCACATCACTGGCCAAGAAAGATGATATTTTATTTCATGTTTATATTGTCTTTTTCTAGTTTTTTTGATGAGACACTTACCAGGCGAACAAAAGCCAGAATAAAGATTCTTGCAAATGTGCTGACCGTGTGTGTGTGTGTGTGTGTGTGTGTGTGTGTGTGTGTGTGTTTTATTTTTATTTTTTATTCTTTTAAATCGAGGATAAGGGAATAAGCAATCTTATGCTTTTTTACATCCAGTCTCCATGTGTATGCAGTTTTGTAAATGTCATCTGTGCCCACCAGCACACGATGGCCTACTCTCATGAAAAGCGGAACAGGAATTAACGTGTGCTCAAGATGTTCTGCGTGCATTCACACACAGGACCTTGGTTTAAAGTCTCATCCGAAAGATTTTTGGGGAGAGTGGAGTCAGCACTGATGTTAACTCCAGAGGAAAAATCCCCTCAACCAGGAATCCAACCCGGGTCGTCAAATTGCCAGTGCAATGTTCTGACCACTAGGCTATAACCCGTGTGTGTGTGTGTGTGTGGTGTTGTGTGTGTTTACAAATCTGAACAAATGTGACGTTGTTGGCTTTTCTTTGTGGCTCTGTGTGTGTGTGTGTGTGTGTGTGTGTGTAAAAAAAAAAAAAAGCCAAAGACAAGGGAATACACTCTTAAAGGATTTGTCTTGGTGACTAATCTCCCTGAGTTAGCACCTCACGTGATCCCAGGTATGGAAAACAGCAGGGTCACATAATAGGTCACTGCTCGGCAAAGTGATGTGCTGATTCTAACTTTTCCCCTGACTCTGTGCATGGCTCTGTGTGCTAAATTTGGCTCCTGAGCCCACACAGCACAGCACATAGTCATCACACTGCACAGCCAAGCTTCTCTCCCCACAGCGCATAGTGGTGTAAAGTTGTTCCCATAACCTGTGTGGTTGTAGGGGAGCAAGGCCTCAGAGACCTCGGCTTCTCCAGGGGCCAGCATATTGAGGGAAGGTGGAGGATGGGTAAGGAAGGAAGGTGGCAAGATGGTTAAGACGTTCGCCTGCCAACAAGTAAACTGTGAGGTTCTGGGTTCGTACCCAGCCTCGCCCTTTCTTCCCAGTTTGACGAAAAATCGAACTGAATGTCAAAGTCATTCAGATGAGACTATAAACCAAGGCCCCATGTGCGAACACACACAGAACATCTTTCGCACACGCTAAAACCCCCTTCCGCCTTTCGGAAGAGTAGGCCATCGTGTGCCAGTAGGAGCGAATGACAAAATTATTATTTAAAAAAACCAACATGCACACAGGTGTCGTGTTAAGACACCATCCCTGAGAGAAAAAAAAAATAATGGGTAGGCTGCACTTGTGGCGACACGCTCCCCCCCGGGGAGAGCAGCCCGAATTTCATGCAGAGAGATCTGCTGTGACATAAAGTGGAATACAAAAAAATTAAATTAATAAAATCTCCTCTCCCTCGCTGCTTTACCTTCCCTGACCCTAAAGAGGGCAGGTACAGTGGGACCCACTTGAAAGAAAGTCGTGAGGACCCGATTTTAGGTTTTCTTATAAGCAGGCTTTGTTTTAAGCAGGCTTTCTTATATCCGAGCACCTGAACACTATTTTGAATGTGCTTTCTTATAAGCGAGCAAAAGTGTAAATGAGTAAAATAATAGCTAATTGGACATTTCATAATGGTAAAAACATAAAACACACCCTATCTACAATTACTCATCAAGTTTGGTGGTGGTGGTGGTGGTGGTGGTGCTGTTGCTGCTGCTGCTGTTGCTGGTGCTGTGGTTGTTCTTAAATTGGTTGTTCTGGTCACGTTCAGTCTACATGCGAATGAGATTTTAAACTGTAGCCTTCTCCATGTTTTAGTTGAAATTCAGCAACAACAGTATAATGTTCAAAATCTAAAGCAACTTAAAACACACACACACACACACACACACACACACACACACACACACACACACACACACACACACACACATACACACAGAGGAATTCTGTGGATTCAACAACTTTTATTTCTGTAATTATAAATGAAAAACCATGACTAAAATAAAGCAGGAACTTTTTTCGGAGAGAGAATATAAAGTGATCAATGCTTGACTGTCCCCTCAAGATCTCCGGTGTATCACTTATCACAGGAATAAAAATCGTTAAAAAAAAAATTGCAAAGAAACCTTGAAAAGATTAAATAAAAACTTACTACCGGACACCTGACTGGTACTGGTATAGAAAATGAGCTCAAAATAAGTTTTGATTGGGTGTTACTGAAAGCCTACGACTGAAACGGCAGGGAAACTAAAAAAGACCTGTCAACAGGATTCCATAATTCATGAGTTTGCTTGAAGATAAAGTTACAATAACTAACACAAGTAAATCAATGTATCCTCATTTACTGGAAACAAATGACACTTGAATGACAACGCCATATGCTCAACAAGATCAAATAAAAGAGGCTGTACTTTTTAGGCTGACTTGTTCAAATTTTATGCATGTATTGGTTCTTACGACTGGTTGGACAAGAGAAACTTGGGGCATTCACTGTGAGGATTCAAGCCACAGCAACAACAGGTTTGAAGTGCTGGCACTAATTTTGAGATCTTTTAGTCCAGGAACATTTTGCCAAAAAAGGGCTCTGGCAAAAAGTAATTGCATCAAAATTTTTTTTACCTGTTCTATGTTTTGGTGGGTGTACTAATTTAGGGGGGGGGGGGGGGGGATAAGGTTTAATTCTGTTTGAAAAGAGTAGGTGCAGTGCAGCTGAGCTGAAACGGTATTTCCCATTTGTGCTGCTTTGCAAGCTGTTCTGGCTATTTAGTCAGGAATTTGTACACTTAATTGAGGCAGGCTTGTATAAATTACATTTCTAAACTAAAACGTTTATACTCTGATGACCCAATTCCTTTTTACTGAGGGGAAACTAATCTAATTGCACTTCCCGTTTGCAAATTTGAGAAAAGTTTCCAGATAACATTACTGTAGGCAGTAAAATTTGAACATTGTGCAATCATTATGAGTGTAATAATGTTAAACACTCAAAAATGCATTCATATTATGCAAAGAACATGATTTTTGATACATGCTGTTGTCGTTATAACTGATTTGCTTACCCACCTTCCTAAAATTAGTGACTCAAGCTTCAACCAAGTACAATTTTCAGTCAATACAAAACTACTGGCAACAGGCAATCACCTTCACCTTTCCCTTCCCCAACCACCACTCCCTCTCCCTCCCTCCCTCCCCACCCTTCCCCATGCCCACCATCCCCCTTTCCCCACCCTTCCTCCCTACGACACCCCATAACCTCCCCCCTCACTCCCCTCCCCTCCCCTCCCCCCCCCCCCCCCCCCCCCCCCGAAACCTCCCCCATCCTCCTCCCACCCCACCCAACCCACCTCTCACTCCCCTCCCCTCTCCTCCACCAGCCTCCCTCTCCCACCATCCCTCTCCCTCTATCCACCCTCACTCCCTCGCCCCTCCACCCCTCTCCCCTCCACCCACTACCCCCCCCACTACCCCTCTCCCCCCCCCCCCACTACCCCTCTCCCCCCCCCCACTCCACTCCATACCCTCCACCCCCCATCCCTCTCCCCCCCCACTACCCCTCTCCCCCCCCCCCTCACTCCCATACCCTCCCCCCCATCCCCCCCACTATCCCTCTCCCCACCAACTCACCCTTCACCCCCCCCCCCTCACTATCCCTCTCCCCACCCCTCACTCCCATACCCTCCACTCCCATACCCTCCTGCCCCTTCCTCCACCCCCATCCCTCTCCCCACCCCCCATCCCTCTCCCCACCCCCTCCCTTCACCCCCCATCCCTCTCCCCACCCCCCATCCCTCTCCCCACCCCCCCACCCCCCTCTCCCCACACCCTCACTCCCATACCCTCCACCCCCCTCCCCCCCTCCCTCACCCCCCCCATCATCACCCTTCCCACCCCTCACCCCCCATCATCACCCTTCCCAGCAACCCACCCCTCACTCCCATACCCTCCACCCCTCACTCCCATACCCTCCCCCCCTCTCCCTCCCACCCCCTCCCACCTCCTCCCCCCCCCACCACCACCATCCCTCCCCACACCATCCCCCCCCCTTCCTCCCTCCCCTTCTCCTTATCACAAACATGGGAAGATAGACAACACATCACTCCAAAGTTTGGAGCATTAGAAGTTAGGGACAGATCCCCCTACAGATCTGCAATTCCTAACTCACAACTGAACTTTTTGTCTTCACATTTTTTACAGCTTATCATTAAACCAACAGCTTCAAATTCAAAAGGTGTCTTTTACTATATTTTCACAAATTGAAAAACATATATGTATACAATCATTTACTTTCGCCTTGTACTTCTTTCACACAGGGCAACAGTAAGTCTACAATTTCATATCAAAACTACTGCTTCATTTCCATCAGATGAAACCTTTGATCTGGATTACAAAGCAACTGCAAACAATTAAAAGGGACGGAACTCTTGAAAAGGTCATGTAGCCTGTAAAGGGGAAGTAATATTTATATCAAGTAGCACACACACACTTTCTGAATGATTTGGAACAATATTTATCAGAAATTGCTTAACAGTGCATATTCAACTTTCACCTCATGGCAAAATGTTAGCCAGTTATGTTAAACTTTTACTTTATGCCAATGATACCATTTTATTCTCTGCAGCATGTAACATCCTGTTTTGCAGAGGCAGCCCAGCTCTTCGGACTCGAAGTCAGCCTGAAGAAGACAGAGGTTCTCTACCAGCCCGCACCTCAGGTAGCGTACCACCCACCTCACATTACAATTGGTGAGACAGAACTGAAGACAGTCCAGCAGTTTACCTACCTGGGATGCACAATCTCCTCTGACGCAAAGATTGATAAAGATGTAGACAACAGACTGGCAAAGGCAAACAGTGCTTTTGGCAGACTCTACCACCGTGTCTGGAAAAACAAACACCTGAAGAAAGACACCAAGATCAGTGTCTACAGAGCCGTGGTACTGACCACCCTCCTGTACGGCTCTGAGTCATGGGTCACATACAGACACCACCTGCGAATTCTGGAACGCTTCCACCAACGCTGTCTCCGCTCCATCCTCGACATCCACTGGAGCGACTTCACCACGAATGCTGAGGTGCTGGAGCAAGCAGGGATCACCAGCATTGAGGCCATGTTGCTGAAAACGCAGCTACGCTGGGCAGGGCATGTCTCTAGAATGGAGGACCATCGCCTACCGAAGATGGTTCTCTACGGTGAACTTTCCACCGGACACCGCTACAGAGGCGCACCAAAGAAGAGATTTAAAGACTCTCTGAAGAAATCTCTGTCAGCCTGCCTCATAGACCATAACCAGTGGTCAGTCCTTGCTGCTGACCGGCAGGCCTGGCGACACACTGTGCATCAGTCGGTCTCCTCCTTTGAGGACAATCGCAGAGCGGCCCTTGAGGAGAGGCGAATGAGGAGGAAGAACCGCGTCCCCTCTACATCAACCCCAGAATCGACTTTCCCCTGCAGCCACTGCGGCCGGGTTTGTTTGTCACGCATTGGACTGAACAGCCACCAGCGAGCCTGCACCAGACGTGGACAGTGCCCTTAATCTTCGTTCGCGAAGCCAAGCCATGAAAAATGAATTCTCCACTACAAAGAAGGGTTACAAGATGCTTTAGACATTTGAGATACTTACTGTTCTCATTAGAAACTTGTAAATCTAGTGAAAACCAAAATCATGACATTTGGCCACAATAGATCTCGTAATAATTATGAAAAATAACAGAAAAGCTAATAACTATGTAAAATAGCAGAAAAGCCCTTGAAGTTATTAATAGTTTTAAATATTTAGGAATCAACTTCAGTAGCGGTGGTAGTTTTGCAAAATGCAAGACAAATGCTTATGAAAAAGCTACTTAAGTCATGTTGAATTGATAAGGACTGCATGGCAAAAAGAACTAAGTTCACATAAATCGTTGTATGTGTTTTATTGTATCGATGTGAAATTATGGGCATATGAAAATGTAATGTATAAAAATGCTTATGATAAAGCTGCTAAAGTCATGTTTAGCTTGATAAGGACACACAGCAAATAGAACTACATACACATGTGGCACTTGATTTATTCCATAAAATTGTTGTACCTGTTTTGTTGTATGGGTGGGAAATTTGAGGATATGAAAATATAGCAATAATTCCATAAGTTTCAGTCAAAGGTTTTAAAATATAGTTTTCCTTTAACCCTCTTGCATTCAGATTCTCTGAACACAAACTGCCCCTAGTATAGATTTTGCATTCCATCACGAAATCAGGTCAGGCACACATGCTTGCTAGCCTTTTCCTCCTTTTAAGTACATACCAGCAGCTACAATTACTTCCAGATTCTCATCAGGGATTCTAATTCTAGCCTAATGGAGCTTTGACATGTGGTAGCAATTAGTAATCATCACAGCCTGATGGAAATCTATTGTGTGTAAATCCCAGCAAATCAGGATTCAGAGGGGGCAATTATTCAATCCTGGCAAATCTGGGTTTAGACTAAGAGGGTTAGTATATGGAGAAATGGCCAGATATCCCTTATGAGTTTTGCCTCTGTTGGAATGGTGCGTTTCTGGATGCAGCTGCTCCACTTCTAGTATGAAAAGCTGCCATCAAGTGTTTACCAGATGATGATAGATTTACTCGACAAATCCTTGATTCAATCAGCATGGTTAAATATGATTTTAAAAAATTCTTAGTACAAAGTGGATTTGACTTTGTGGGAGAGACAGTTATGTTCAAGTATTAATTTTCTTCAAGTATTTAAAAGTTCACATATCAAAGTTAAAATTTCACATATCAAAGCCTTTGTAATAGAAAATTTTGTTGATGAATGGAGAAGTGAGCCGTGGGATGATAGAAGACGCCTTCATTATAGAAATTTGAAGATTGATTTTGGTAAGGAAAAATATAGAACTTGTCTACCAGATATCTATATGTTTACGCTTTTATAAAAAAAAAAAAAAAATTGATGTAGTTGTCACAAGCTTCCAATTGAGGATGGGCATTTCCAGAACATACCACAGGAATAAAGAATGTGTTCAAAATACAACATATCTGTTTTAGGGGATGAATTTTATTTTATGATGGATTGTGCCCACTTGATAAATTTACAACAAGATTTTAATCCTTAACATTTTCTTCAATCCTTGTCCAGTTATAAATTTTGAAGGCTGATGAAATGTAAATCTGGAAAAGTTCTCCTGTCTCTCAAAATTCATAAGATGTGCAGGTATTTCTTGAAAATTCATTTGTTGTCATTCACATGTGTACATTGTAAATTTTAAAGAAATTGATATAGTTTTAAAAAATGTTTTAAGGTGTTCATGCTATTTGTCATTTTGTGATGAACTCGTTTTGTGGTGGTGCCATTGGCGGATGCAATTCGTCTTTTTTGCCTAGTGGTTATAAACATACACTTTGTTTTGTTTGAAATAAGAGACGTATGGTTGAGTTCTGTCTATTCAATAAGTTTATCAATATCTGTCTACATATCACTCACAAGCTGGTTTGGATCACTGCTGTTACATTGAATTGATGTATCATCAACAAATATTTGACATAAACAATGAATAAGCAGAGGTAGGTTGTTATTATTAGAGATAGAGACGAGAAGTGGTCCTACTATTGGTCCTTGTAGTAATCTATGTTTCACAGGTAATAAGGTGGATCTCCTAGGCCCAATTTCAACAAGCTGTTGATGATTACTGAGAAATGGGTGTAAAATCTTAATGCTTGGTTGGAATTTTTATGGCATTTTAATTTTTGAATGAAAAGGGAAAGTTAAGTTATACTGCAGATGAACGTTGCTCACCTGTATTTAGAGTTTTTGACACATTCTACGTGCCTGATAAAACAGTTTTAAGGCAATATTACCTCCCCTTCAAAGGCTATTATAAAGAGTGAGATTCCTTTTTATTGTTTGAAGTAGCTGAGAATTCCAGAGAAAAGTCTGTATGTAATGGAAATAAAGCATCAGTTTTTACGTAAAATTGTAGACTGAGCTGTTTAGCTATCTGAAAGAGGGTGTGGTGGACCAAAATGTTTCAAACTAAGCTTTTATTTTCAAATTCTGAAGGGATATAGAAAAGGAAACCTTTAAATTGTGGAATTGTTAGTCTAATATATACGTTTTAAAATTTTGCTGACAACAAGTTCAGCTTTGAGTTAGGAAGTGCAGATCTGCAGGGGGATTTGCTCCTAACTTCTAATGCTCCGAGCTTTGGAGTGATGTGTTGTCTATCTACTCATGTTTGTGCTAGGGAAAAGCATGGAGGGGGGGGTTCGAAAAAAGGAAGCAGAAAGACAAGGCCAGGAGAAGGGGGGGGATGGGAGGGGGAGGAGAGGGTAGAGGGGGAGGGAGGAGGGTAGGTGAGAGGGGGGTGGGGGGGGAGGAGGAGGAGGGGGTGGGTAGAGGGGGGGGATTGGCAGGGGAGGGGAGGAGGATGAGAGAGGAGGTGGGGGAGTGTGGGGGAGGAGGTGGGGTAGAAAGAGGGGGGGGGGGGGCAAGGGAGGGGGGAGGGTAATAATTTTTTTTAGTAATATAAGAACAAAAAGCAGCCTCCCCCCTCTTTCCCCCCTCTTGTTTGTTGTTGTTTATTTGGTTGTTGATGAAGTGTATCTAACTGTTTCCCTAATTGCTGATACTTTTTAATTCTCCTCAGGTTTGTTCTGACTTGCATCAAGATTTCAGAAACTGTAGCTGGCAGGATGTCTGCATGGTTTTCAATGCTGTCTACATCAGGATGGCAGTCTTGCAGAAACCAAGTACTTGATGTCATTGTGAATAATAGTAATGACCTAATGTAATGAATGACATAATGACCTTGCTTGGGTGGCATATGAGGCTGATTGTGCGGTAATTCTGGCACTGCTGAAGATTTCATTCCTTGGGGAGGTTGATGAGGAGTGACTGTGTCCATGGTGTTGGCCATTTTCCTGTCTGCCAGATTTTGTTGCAGATTTTAAGTAGAGCATCGATCATGGCTTCCCCTCTACTTTGAACCAACTCAGCAGGAATGTTGTCAGCCCCTGCAGACTTCCACCCCTTTTTTTTTTTTTTTTTTTTTAGAGATCCGACTGCTGAGGTAGTACAAAAGGAAAATAGCATAAAAAGCCTTGTAGCTGTGGAGATAAGTGACGAGGTGGTCACTGCATATTCTTTGAAGTAGGTGGAAAAACATGGGAGAAACTACGACCCAGGAAGACCACAAAATATACTTCAGTGGAAAACAGGATGAATATGAGTAGGGCGTGGGGTTCCTCATTCACAATGACATCATGAGCACCCTCATAAGCTCTCAGCCAGTGTCCAGCAGACTTATTACCATCCCTTGAGAGCAACCCCCTTCAACATCACAGTAGACAGGCATACGCCCCGACATCAGACAGCATGGATGAAGACATGGAAAAATTCTAGGACAACTACAAAGTGTTCTAAATCAAATTCCCAAGAAAGACATCATTGTTGTACAAGGTGACTGGAAGATGGACATGGCATAGCCCAAATGGTGAACACCAGAACCAGATAGATTACATCATGGTGAAGAAATGATTTAGGTTTCGTGTAAACACTGCACGAACACGAAGCTTTCCAGGAGCGGGCATAGGGAGTGACCATGATCTTGTAATGATGACATTCCGACTTTGTCTAAAAACAATTCACAAGCAGAACAACATCAGGATCAAGTTTGACCTTGAGAAGCTGAAGGATCCAGAGGGAGCAGACATTTTTCAGGCAAGGATAGGTGGGAAGTTTGCAGCACTCGCTCTGATAGCCTCTGATGACATGGATATAGATACTTTGATGGATGGTTTCAACACAGCAGTGACTGAAACAGCAAGCAAACTTCTTGGCAAACATCGACCAGTCAAAAAACCTTGGGTCACAACTAGCATCCTACAACTGTGCGACAGACATAGAGACTTGAAGAAAAAGAAAAAGAAAACAGCAGAAAGAGCAGAACAATATAGGACACTCAACAAAAGAATCAGGAAGTCCATGACAGAAGCAAAGGAGAAATGGATTGGTGAGCAGAGCCAGAACATTGAAGAAAACATCAAGAAAAACAACAGCTAGAAAGCATATCAACTGGTGAAAGACCTGACTGGCACAAAACAGGGAAGAAGCTCAACAATCCAAGACAAAAATCATTATTTATTATGGGAAGTGCCTTACTGATGACCAGGATATTCTGAACAGGTGGACTGAATACTGCTCCGACCTGTATTACATCAAAACCACAGGAGATCCAGAAGTCCTCAATGTCCCCAGAACCACAGATACAGACAGCCACCCTATCCTCCGAGAAGAAGTGGAAACAGCAGTCAGATCGCTGAAAAAGGGAAAGTCAGCAGGGGCTGACAACATTCCTGCTGAGTTGGTTCAAGCTGGAGGGAAAGCCATGATCAATGCTCTACTTAAAATCTGCAACAAGATCTGATAGACAGGAATTACTTTACATTTTTTGGTTGGAATTACTGTTTTTGTTCGGAAATTGTTATAACTGCATTTTCCTTTTTGTTCATTGTGGTTTAGTAGGTAAGTAACGTTAAGGTTTTTCTTCAATCCACATGTAGGCCCTAATGATCACCTGAAATTCCATCTTCCATACATTACCAACTTCACCCTCCTCCCCTGACATTCACACACCCTTCCTCCTCTGTCTTTCTCTGTCTATGTCTCTGTCTCTCTCTCTCTCTCATTCCCGCCTAATATCACAATTTGTGAAAAGACATTAAAGGAATATGAACAGGAAAATGGCCAACACCATGGACGCAGTCACTCATCATCACCCTTCCCAAGAAATGAAATCTTCAGCAGTGCCAGAATTACCACACAATCAGCCTCATATGCCACCCAAGCAAGGTCATGTTGAAGATAATATTGAATAGACTGAAGGCACAAGCAGAGACTATCATTGCTGAGGAACAAGCAGGTTTCAGAGCAGGGCGTAGCACAACTGAACATATATTCAACCTCAGTATACTCTGTGAGTGGTACCTCCAACACCAACAAGACCTCCACCACGTTTTTTGTTTTTATTGATTTTAAGAAGGCATTCGACAGGATGTGGCATGCAGCTTGGTGGGCAACCATAAATATGTACAGCATCAATGTAAGCCTGATCAGAGTCATCAAAGAGCTGTACAACAAGGCCACCAGTGCAGTGTACTACAACAGCAACATTGGAGAGTGGTTTTGAAGAACAGTTGGAGTAAGGCAGGGCTGTCTACTCTCACCCACTCTTTTCTTCATCTTCCTTGAAAGAATCATGGCTGATGCACTGGGACACCATAAAAGATCAGTCAGCATTGGTAGCAGAACAACCACAAACCTCTGCTTCGCAGATGACATTTATGGACTGGCAGGATCAGAACAAGATCTTGCCAGCTTAACAGAACACCTGAACAAGGCCTCTAAAACATAAGGCATGGAAATCAGTGCAGAGAAGACCAAACTGATGACCAATAACACCAAGGACATCAGCACTGATATCAGGGTCAATGACCAGAAGCTGGAAACGGTTCAAAGCTTCAAGTACTTGGGAGCCCTCGTATCAGACAAGGGGTCCAAGCCAGAAGTAGTATGCAGGATTGCACAGACAATAACAGCACTGTCAAAACACCATCTGGAAAGAAAAAAATATCTCACTTAAGTCCAAGATCAGACTAATACGCTCCCTTGTCATATCCACATTCCTGTATGCCTGTGAATCATGGACCCTGACTGCAGATTTGGACGGAGGAATACAGGCAGTAGAGATGAGATGCTTCCGGAGACTCCTTGGTATTTCCTACAGAGACCATAAGCAACGAAGACGTGCATAACAGAATCCAGCAAACCATTGGTCCCTACGAAAATCTTCTATTAATCATCTTCTTCCTCTATCCTGTAGTCCATTTAGACCATAGGGGCGCTCCTCGCAACCAGCTCTCTCCATTTCCCTCTGTCCTCGACCTTTCTCAGGATGTCACTCAGCCTGAGGCCCGTCCACTCTCGGATGTTGTCCTCCCAACTCTTTCTCTGCCTGCCTCTCCTTCTCCCGCCTTGTACAGTTCCTTGCAGAATCGTCTTGGCAAGCCCTGTTGATCTTGCAACGTGCCCATACCACTTCAGTTTGCGTTTTTTGACTGTGGTCAGATCTTCAAA
>JASPKP010004358.1:0-17779 GCA_030674155.1 Stramonita haemastoma | reverse complement strand
TGTGTGTGTTTTGTGTGTGTGTGTGTGTGTGTGTGGTGTTGTTTTTATTGGTGTGGGGGTGTGTGGGTTTGTGTTTTGGGGTTGGGTGTTTTTTGTTTTTGTTGTGTGGCAGGGGGGGATATATTGTGTGTGTGTGTGTAGAGAGAGAGGGGGGGGGGGGCTTTTGTGTGGGGGTTTGTGTGTAAGGTAAAGTGGTTTGTGTGGGAGTGGGTGTTGTGTGGGCGCGCACGCCGCGCGGGGGAAGAAAAGATTTTAGAGAGAGGAAAAAGGGGAGAGAGAGGGGGAGAGAGAGAGAGAGAGAGAGGGGAAAGGGAGAGAGGAGAGAGAGAGAGAGAGAGAGAGGAAAAGAAGACAGACAGCCCAGACAAAACAGACAGACAGACAGCCCAGAAGACAGACAGACAGACAGACGGGACAGACAGACAGACAGACAGACAGAAAAGAGACAGAGGGGACAGAGACAGACACTAGACACACAGACACACAGATAGCACACAGACACACAAAACCCCACAGCAGACAAACAGACAGACGAGACTAAAGAGAATGTGTTGCGTGCGTGCATGCGCACGAACACGTCTGTGTAAGTGTGTGTGTGCGCGTGAGCGAGTGTGTGCATTGTGTGTGTATGGGGTTTGAGGTGAGTGTGTGCGTGTGAGCGCAATATCTCAGTGCGAGCACGCGCCCCCGCGCGAGTGTGTGTTTGGGGCATGTGTGTGCGATGACATTATTGTTCTTCAGGCGGCAAGTGTTTTGTCAGTCAATAAACACAGACACAGACAGACAGATATGGATCGGTAGTTTAACGGCAACACACCGCCAGTTTTGAATCCCGTGGGGAGTGGTATGACCTGGTGTTAAAGCGTTGAGCTCAAGATTTGTGGCCTGGGTTTGAGCCACCCACCGAGGGACCCTTCATTAGGATTATTTTTTCAAACCCTGGAGATATTAGAGTATCGATTCCAATCTCCCTGAGAGTCTGTGGGATGAAGTATGAACCGAGGTTCTTATGTGCAACACAAAGATACAGAACGTCTAGCGCTCGCGTTAAAACCCATTCCCCTTTCGGAAAAAAGTAGGCGTTCGTGCTAGTACGAAATGGGTGACAAAGATATTTTCCCCTCTCAATCCAACCGGGTGTAGTAATACAGGAATATGTTGATAGATTTAAAATTTCAATAACAACACAGAAGAGAGAGAGAGAGAGGAGGGAGAGAGAGGGGAGAGAGGGAGAGAGAGAGAGAGAGAGAGAGAGAGAGAGAAGAGAGAAGAGAGGGGAGAAGAGAGAGAGAGAGAGAGAGAAAGAAAGGAGAGAGAGAGAAAAGAGAGAGAGATGAGGAAGAGAGAGAGAGAGAGAGGAGAGAAAAAGAGGAGAGAGAAAGAGAGAGGAGAGAGAGATTGGGGCACCCATTATGGGGAAGCAAAGAAGGTAACAAACTACATTTTCCTAGTTAACATACATTCATATTTTCTAAAAAAAATAAATAAGTAAATAGATAAATACGACATAGAGAAAAACACATTCCACATGTAATCGTTTATAATCCATCTCCAACGACAGTTATCCCGGGTAACATTATTTAACATAGGAGTGAATGCTATGTAGGGTAAAATATATAGGACGGTATTTCAGGACCTTTTAAAATAAAGTCGAGATAGTAGAGTTAAGCACGTAGTAGGAAATGCCGTGGTCTGTCTGTTTGTCTGTCTGCCTGCCTGCTGCATACACACATTCAGAAAGAACAGGCTGGCAGGCAGGCAGGCAGGCAGGCTGACAGGCAATCAGGAAGTCTGCCTGTCTGCCTGCCTCCTGCCTTTTCTGTCTGATGACTCTGTTTCTGTTTTGTCTGTGTGTCTTTTCTGTGTCTGTCTGTGTCTGTCTGTGTGTTGACTGTCTGTCTGTTTTGTCTGACTGTCTGTCTGTCGTCTGTCTGTCTCTCATGTCTCTCTGTCTCTCTCCTCTCTCTCTCTCCTCCTCTCTCCTCCTCTCTCTCTCTCTCTCTCTCTCCCCCTCTCTCTCTCTCTCTCTCTCCCCTCTCCTTTCTCTCTCTCTCCCCTCTGTTAGTTTGCATGACTGTCTGTCTGTGTCATTGTCATTGTCATTGTCATTCTCTCTCTCTCTCTCTCTCTCTCTCTCTCTCTCTTCTCTCTCCCCCCTTCTCTCTCTCTCTCTCTCTCCCCCCTCTCTCTCTCTCTCTCTCTCTCTCTCCTCCCGTCCACCCCCCCTTCTCTTCATCCATCTCTCTGTGAACCAAAACTTTGACGAAGGCAATTATCAGGAAAACCCCAGGTTGTCTTGTTCGATAATGGAGACTTAAATGTGGACGGCGGCAATAGCTTGCTTTCTATTCAGCTTAAAAACTCCCAACACACACACATACACACATACACACAAACACACACACAGAGACACAATCATCTACACACCCGCACACAAAACACACACACCCCAAAACACACACGCCACACACAAAACACATACATACACCCACACAAAACCACAATACACACACACACACACACACACACACACACACACACACACCACACACACCCCACACACACACACACACACACACACCCCAACACACACACCTCACACAACACACACACACACCAAAGAGGAAAACGGGGAGTATTTAATACTTTTTTTTTCTTTTGGTTTTTTTAGTTTTTTTTTCTCAATGAATCATTCTTTAATCTTATCTCCTTTTTAAAATAAAAGCTAGGTCGTTATCGGGGCGTCATAAAACACAGCTATTAAAGTGTTTACGTTTTACAACTGTTTTCTGCTTTTTTGTTATTCTGTTTTGCTTTTGTTTTACTTGTTGTTGTAAACATGTTGTTACTGTTTTTTGCTTTCGCTGTTGTTGTTGTTGTTGCTGTTGTTGTTGTTGTTGTTTTTGCTGTTGTTGTTGTTGCTACTGTTGCTTGCTGTTGCTGTTGTTGTAGTTGCTGTTTGTTGTTGTTGTTGCTGCTGTTGTTGTTGTTGTTGTTGTTGAAGATGTTTGCCCTTGAGAGCACACTCAATGAAAAGAGGTGGAGAGGGAGGGAAGATAGGGAGGAGGGGAGTGGAAAAGATGGAGGAGAGGGTAGAGAGGGAGAGAGAGAAAAGAGGAAGAGAGAGGGAGAGAAGAAGAGAGAGAGATGAAAGAAGGAAGAGGAGAGAAAGAGAGAGAGAGAGAGAGAGGAGGAGAGAAGAGAGAGAGAAGAGAGACAGACAGACAGACAGACAGACGGGACAGACAGACAGCCCAGACAGACAGACAGAGAAGCAGACAGACAGAAGACAGACAGACAGAGATACTGACAAGAGAGAGAGACAGAGACAGAGAACAAGAAAGAGAGACAGACAGAGGGGGGGAGGACGAGGGGGAGGATGAGATAGGAGGGATCCCACAGCAAAACTAAAAAGATAAAGAGGCAGAGAGAGAGAGGGGTGAGAGAGAGAAGGGGAGAGGGCTAAAGAGAGAGAGGCTGAGAGAGAAAAGGAGAAAAAGGGGAGAGAGAGAGAGGGGAGAGAGAGAGAGAGAGAAAGGGGGAGAAGAGAGGGGGGAAGAGAGAGAGAGAGAGAAAAGATTCTTTTTTTATTCTTTAAAATTTCGAGGAAAAAATGGAATAAGCACTCTTGTACCTTTTTTCATCCAGGTCCCCGTGTGTATGCAGTTTTGTAAATGTCATCTCTTCCCACCGGCACACGATGGCCCTACTGTTTTACGAAAAGCGGAACAGGATTTTACGCGTGTTGCGCAAGGTGTTCTGCGTGCGTTCGCCACGGGCCTCGGTTTATTTCTCATCCGAAGGACTTTGGGGGAGAGTGGGAGTCAGCATGATTTGCTGACCGTTCTTTTTTTTCTCTCTCCCTTGGACTCAAAACAAAAAAATGGCCTCG
The DNA here is from genome assembly GCA_030674155.1 of Stramonita haemastoma. Lineage (NCBI taxonomy): Eukaryota > Metazoa > Mollusca > Gastropoda > Neogastropoda > Muricidae > Stramonita > Stramonita haemastoma. The sequence continues at coordinate 13,887 of JASPKP010004358.1, read as the reverse complement.
AAAAATTTTGTTTGAAATGTTCTGAGACAGAATGATTTAGAGAAAAAACAGACAAAAATACTGACAAAAACAATGAATAAAATCTTTTACCGATTTTTTTTCACAAAAGGGGATTTAGACGGGGAAAAAGAAAACAAAATCAAAAAGGAAATCAAGCAATAAATACCCTTTAACATTCAAAATAACAAACCAGTCTAACCGCCTTGGAGGCTGTTATCATTTTTATGATTTCGGGAAACAAGCGAACCTACTATATCAAAATATCCTTAGCATCAATAAACGTTGTGATAAAAATAAATATCCCCCTCTTTTCTAGCGTATAGTAAAGGACATTCAAAAACAAAATAACCGTCGACTAAAAGTGGTTGGATCATATACTGCTTCAGAAAATATAGCGTTTTCCCTTTAAATTTGGGGCCCAGTTCTACAGATTAAAGATTTTATTCATTTCAAAGAAGGAATGGCTTTTCCTAAAATTAATACTGAGGGGGATGGTTTTTCCCTAGTAAGATGACATTTATGAGGCATAACTTTAAATTGTTCAATTTAAAAAAAAAGGTTCATTGCCCACTACTTACTTTAACTCTGTTTCACACTATATTCCTAAAAACAATGAAGGGGCTATAAAAACCGCAAAATTGGGATTTTTGGGTTTTTTTGTAAACTAAAAATATTTTAAACGTATATTCTTTCATTTTTCCTATCCATTTTTTTAAGAGAGTATAAAAAAAAATTTAAATTGCACTTAAAAAAAAAAAAAAACGAATAACCCCTTAAAAAAAATACATCTTTTTTCAGTCTTTTAAAAACGTATAAGAAGAGGAGCCCCTCACCGACAATCTAACGCGTTCCAGGGGAAAATGTTAAAAAAATAAAGCACTCAAAATTTTAAAATTTTTTAAATTCGGGTTTCCGTAACAAATTTAGAGATGGGTAGCATGGGGGTCTCTCCATAGGAAAAAAACCCTGACAATTAACGTCGAGTGGTACTGTTTTTTACTTTAATTTTTAAAAAATGCCAAAATTTTTCCAATTTCCTGGAAGTTTTTTTCTTTTACCAAAAAAATTTTTTTTTTTTCAATTCTTGGGGGGGGGTTGGGTTGAATTTAAAAAAAAAAAAAAAATCCCCCTCCACAAAAAAAAAAAAAAAAAAAACAGGGAAAAAGGGAAACCCCTTTCCAAATAAAAAGACGAACAGACAACACATCAAACACATAAAAAAACCCATACACCATACAAAACCATACAGAAAACAGACACCCAAAACAAAAAGACCCCAACACACAGACAAAACCACACAACCACAAAACCAACACCACACACCACACACACAAACCCCAAAACCCCACCCACACACTTACCCCACCCACCACAAAACCACACACAGGCTACAAACACACATCCGCCAAAAAGAATTAAGTAACAGACACCTAAAACAAAACCTTTTCACACAAAACAGACCCCACATACAGGCAACAAATTTGCAAAAAAAAAAAACGAAAAACCTTCATCAAAAAGAACTTCCAGCCAAAGAAATTTCAAAAAGTGGGGGGAGGGCCCCTTCCACCCAAAACAAAAAGTGATTCCGAAAAGGGAAAACCTCCAAATGCAACGACATGGGAAAAAATTTGGCTCCCGGGGAATGAGAGACAGTAATTTTCACACGATGCCTTCTTCAAAAAAACCCCCCCAATTTTCTAGATCAAGTGCCCATTTTAAAACTTTAATATGAAAACACCTACATTTACAATCTCTTCATAATTAAAAGAATTTTTTTTTAAGGAGAATTTAGAACATTCAGGGAGAGTTAAAAATAAGAAAAGACAAAAAGTAAAGGGGGAGGTTAAAAAATAGACCAAAAAAACAAAGAAAATTTTAAAAAAACAAAATTTCCCCGGATAAAACAAAGTCCCTTTTGGTGCATAAACGGTCGCTTTCAAAACTCACCTTTAGAACCCCGGGATTGACAAAAAAACGTAAAAAAAAAAAAAATCAATCTAAAAAAGAAAAGAAAAAAAAAAGCAAAAAAAAAAAATCGTGTGAAAAAAAAATTTGATAACTAACATGTTTTTAAAAAAAAAAAGTTTGGAAGTTTTTTTTTTTTAATTTTTTCAAATTCCTAGAATTTTTTTCCCTATAACTTCCCCTCAAACTAAACCACCCCAAAAACCACCCTCCCATCAACACCCCTCAACAACCACCCATCCAAAAACCACAAACCCCCCACCCCCCTCCCCCATACCACCTCCCAAAAAAAACCACCACCCCCATCCATACCACCCACCTCCACCATTACCACCACCACCACATCACCCATCACCCCCCCTCCAATTTTTTTTTTTTTATTTTTGTTCATTTATTTTTTTAAACTGAAAAAAGAATAAAAACACTCTGGCTTTTTTTCATTAATCCCCTGTGTATGCGTTTTGTACTGTGTCACGTTCCCATCGGCACACAATGGCCTACTCTTCAAAAGGGGAAAGGTATTTTAACGTCGTGAAACACGTTCTCGGCGTTCGCACACGGGTCTCGGTTTTTCAGTTTTTTAAAAAAACTTTTAAGGGGCCCCGATGTTAACTTTGGGGGGGGAAAAAAATCCCCTCAACGGGGGTCGAAAAGGGGCGCAAATTGGACGCAAGGTCCTGACCATTAACTATCCCGCCCCCCCCAAGGGATTGGGCCTTTTCCATGCCCCGGGCCCCCCACAATATCTTGACCAATTTTAAACCCCACTTACAACCCAAACCCCATACAAACTTTCTGGGCAATTGGGGGAAACAAAAGGTGGGAAAACACTTCCAGATTTTTTTTCACGAGATTGAGTTATGTGTGTGGGGGGGGGGGGGGGGGGGGGGGGGGGAGGAGGGGTTCGTGTTGTGAAAATTTTTTAAAAAGTGTGTTTGGTGTTTGGGGGGGGGGGGGTTTTGTGTGTGTTTGGGGTGTGTTTGTTGTGTGTGTGTGTTTTTGGGGGGTGTGGTTTGTGTGGTGTGGGTGTGGTTTGGGTAAAAATGAAAGAAAAAAAGAAGAAGAAGAAGAAGAAAAAAAAAAGAAAAAAAGAAAAGAAAAAAAAGAAAAGAAGAAAAGAAAAGAAAAAGAAAAATAACTAAAATTTTTTAAAATACCCCGTTCCCCCCAAAAATTTTTCAAGAATACTACCCAATCCCCAAAAAAAACACAGAAAAATCAGTTTTTTAAAACAAACGGGGGAGGGGGAGGGCAGTCTTAAAAGTTTGGGAAAAGGAGGAAAAAAGGTAAAAGAAAAACAACACAACATACAAAAATTTACATCCACAACAAAACCCAGGCACACCCACACAAACCCCACCACACACACAAAACACAACACAACACACACCAAAACCCAACACAACACACAACCACAAAAAACAACACAAAACAAAACCAAAAAACCAAGAACGGTAGAAAAAAGAACCTGTAACACACTTTCCCCCAAAACTAACTTGTAAAGTTTTTTTTTTAAGTCAAAGAGAAGAGAGAGAAGAGGGAAAAGAAAGAGAAAAGGGGAGAGAAAAAGAGAGGAGGGAGAAGGAAAAAGGGGGAACAGACGAAAAAAAGCCCCGACCGACGAAAAAACAAAATCCCCAACAAAAAGGGGGGAAAAAACAAAAATAGTTTTGAAACAGAAGACAAAGACAGTAACAGATTAAAAAAACACAGACAGACACCAAAAGAAAACAGAAAAAAAGGGCCCCGACAAACACGGGGGAGTACCAAACATCGACGACAAGGTGGAAGAATAAAAATGGACAACCCCAGTTAGGGCAACACCAAAGGGGGGGAAATCCCAGGGGACATGTGTAAAAAGGGCCCGGAAACCGGCCAGCCCTGCCCCTGGTTTGGCCTTCCACTGTGGAAAACCCCCGGACACCCACAAGGAATTGCAGGCTGGAAACCCCAAAGTCTGCAGAGTGACCTTTGATAACATCACAAGCCCGAGTTATTTTAAACGGGGGCCAAATTTAGTTTGTGTGTGGGTTGTTGTTTTTTTTTTAATCTCTTTTGTTGTTAGAAGAGGGGTTCCTCAAAAGGTCGGGGTATGGTCCCCACTGCGGTCGGTGGGTTGGGGGGTCGGTCGGTCTGTTTTCTGTCTGTCTGTGGGTCTGTCTGTTTTCTGTTGTCTTTTGTTCCCCGCCTGCCCCCCTGCCTGTCTTTTCTGTCTGTCTTTGTTTCTGTCTTCTTCTGTCTGTCTTTGTCTTTTTCTCTCCTCTTTTTTTTTCCCCCCTTTTCTTCTCTCTCTTTTTCTTCTCTCTTTTCTCTCTTCTCTTTTCTCTTTTCTCTCTCTCTCTCTTTCTTCTTTCTCTCTCCGTCAAACTGCAAATTTTCTTCCCGGTGTGCAATTTTAATTCACATTTAAATTCCCAAAAAGGTTTGGGGGGATGAGGAGGGGGAGTCGGTGCATATTCTGGGTGCCCCCCCAGAGTGTTAACCCGGGAGGAGGCACAACAACAAAAACAATGTAACAGAATGAGGGAGTTGGTGAGGGTTTGAAAGTTTGGAAAGTAAAAGGGTATGAAATTAAATTTTTTATGATGACTGAACCATGCATATAAAATTTAAAAAATTAAATTGCTGAAAAAAGGGGACATATTTTGTACAATCTGGGCCCCAATGCTGGAAGTTTCCCATCTTTGGGAATAAAAGCCGGGTTTTGTGGGGGTTTTGGTGTGTTGTGGTGGGGTTTTGTAAAACAAAATAGAAAAAAAAAAGACAAACGGCACATTTTCTATTTTATCTGTGAAAGAGAAACCAGGTTACTTCAAAAAGCTGTTAAAGCTGGTTTTTTTTGGTTTTTTTTTCATTATTTTCGGTGTTGTTGTTTCTGTTGTTGCTGTTGCTGCTGTTAAAGCTGTACTAGCGGTCGTCTCCCTTTTTCCAAATAGGCGGTTTCGTTTTGTTTGCCTCGCCCACGTTGAAAAAAGAAAAAAGCGTGTGCTTCTAAAGCCGACAAATTTCCCGCCTTTTCGAAAAATTTTTGCCCGAAATTCCCCTCGGTTTTTTTCCAAAATCGAGCGCGCCCCTTGTTTTCCAAAAGCTCGAAAACTTTCACCCCCTGGGGTTTTTTTTTTGGGGGGGGGGGGTTTTTTAAAAGGTTTTTTGAAACATATTCCCCGTTCTTGTGTTTTTTCGGGTTTTGTCTGGGGGTTTTTGGGTTTTTTTTTGGGGTGTGGGGTGTGGTGGGGTGGGGGTGGGGCGGGGGGGTGTTGGGGGGTTTGGCTGTCGCGCTGCGCCCCCCATTTCCCCCCCTCCCCCCTTTTTTTTTAAATGGAAAACATAACTGTGTCACGGTTTTCTTTTCCCTTAACAACTAACGTTCCTTCTGACGAGCTCTTATGTCTCCAGGTATGCAAAACTGGGCAGACAAAAGATCAAAGGGAAAATTTGGTTTGAACTTCAAACATAATTTTATGTCCCCGTTCAAAAACTGGGAACAAAAAAAACAACAAAAGAGACATCCTTAACAAGTGTTTAAACCCAAAAAACAACCCAAGTAAAACAACAAAAAAAAAACAAAACAAAAAAAAAACAAAAACAAAAAAACACAGACACAAAACCAACAAATCAAAAAAAATAATTTCATGAAGAGGCTGCAGAATTAAAGAAGGTGGATAAAATTTTATACTGTCAACCCTTCAAAAAAAAATGACAACAGACAAAAAAAAAAAACAATAAAAAAAAACCCAAACAAACAACGTTTTAAACCACCCACCCCCCCAACCCCAACCAAAACCAAGCAAAAAACCCAAAAACCCAAACTAAAACCTAAACCAAACCCCAAAACCTAAACCTAAACCAAAAAAAACCCGACAACAACAACCCAACTATAATAACCCCTTCTTTTTTCTGTTTTTTCTTTTTTTTTCCCTTTCCCCCAAAAATTTCGCCTGTCCCCCTTTTAAAACGCTAACAAATGGCGCGCGGAACCACAAAAGGGGAGAGCAGCACCGGGATCATACAGGGGAAATCATGGAGTGCACTCCCCTGATTTCACGCTGTTTCCTTTTTTTCATTAGGGGAGGGGGAGAAGGGAGAAGGGGGGAGAGGGGAGGAGAGAGGGGGAGGAGAGAGAGGGGGGGGGGGGGGAGGGAGGAGGAGGGGATGGGTGATTGGGAGATGGCTGCTGGGGAAATTTGCCGATAAAGACTGAACAGTAGGTTTGGGAAGGGGTTATCAAAGAGGTAGTTGCTGTGATTCGCGATGTAAGGAGGAGAAAACCCAACAACAAAAAAAAGAGGGGAGATGGGGCAGGGGGGGTGTTGTTGTTGGGGAAAGGGGGTTATAACTCATTGATGGCAAGAAAGGAAGTCAGGGGGGGAGGAATGAAGAAGAGAGCTTTGAGTGGAATGTGAAAAAAAAATATTATTTATGTGGATTGCGGTGCGGGGTATGTAGGTATGGTAGGTAGCAGGGGACAGGGTGCAGAGAGAGAGAGAGGGGGGGGGGAGGGGAGAGAGAGGAGAGAGGGGGGGAGGGGGGAAGGAGGCGGAGCGGGGGGGGAGGGGAAGGGGAGGAGGAGAGGGGGAGAGGGGGAGAGAGTGAGAGAAGAAAAAAATAAAACCACATCATATTAAATCAAATCAAATTCTTTTATTCGAGGATAAAGAATAAAAACACATGTGCTGTTTTGCATCCAGTCCCCCCCCCTAATAAGGGTTTACATCAATTTGAGAAAAAGAGAGAGAAGAGAGAGAGAGGGGTGAGAGAGGAGAGAGAAAAGACAGGGACGGGACCAGAAGACAGACAGACAGACAACAGACAGAAGACAGCAGCAGACAGCGGACAGACTGACTGAGGGGATGACGGGACTGACTGACTGACTGACTGAGACTGACTGACAGACAGACAGACACAGACAGAGCAAAAGGCCCCGGGAAAAAACAAAAAGTAACAGACACACACACACACAGACACACACAAAAAAAAATTATATATATATATCTATATATTTATATATAATATTATCTATATATTTCTATATATCTTTTATAAAAGAAAAAGTCCACAGATGCAGACAGACAAAACAGAGTTGGGCAGACAAAGAAAAAGACAATAGGTTCTAAAAAGAAAGGGTGAAAACAACAAAAAAAACAGATGACACAGAGAGACAGTTTGAGATAAAAAGGAAAAAGAGGGAATATCAACTGGCATACAAACCCAAAAACATGCAAATAAAAAAACCAGAGGGATGACAGACGGGGACATTTGGGTAGGAAGAACGGAAAAAAGTGATATCACCGATTTTCCAGTACAGTTGTGTGAAAAACACACTAACACACACACACAACAGACTTAACCAACAGGACAACACAGACTCTAACACTAAGAGACACACACAGAAATTTAACACACAGACACTAACACACAGCACTAACAAACACTTACACACCACACTTCACACACTTTACACCACTCCACACAAAACCCTTACACACACACCCCACACCACACACACACCACACCAACACAAACCCCAAAAAACCCAAAACCCCCCTTTTCTCTCTCTCTTTCTCTCCTTCTTCTCTCTCTCTCACACCACCCCCAAAAATTTGTGATTAGGGCTTCATGATACGTGGTGTTTGATTTATATGCCCCCGCTCAAAACCACACACACACAACACACAACACACAACACACACACACCACACACACACACACACACACACACACACACAAACACACAAACACCACATACCTCCAGCAAGGGTGGGGTGCGCCCCCTACACCTACCAAACGCCCCACTACAACATTACACATTACACACACACACCACAGACACACACAAACACACACACAAAATACCACACCCCCCCCACACATACAAACACCCCCACCCCCACCCCCAACACTCCAACGCACACACCAAAAAGTGCAGCCCCCCAGAGATACATAAACATACAATCCAAAGCCCAACACAGCAGCGAAGCGCGCAGCGAAACGCAGCAGCAACAAAAAAAGACAGTGAGGGCCCAGTGCAGGGGTTTGTGAATGAACACAATACAAAGGAAACGACACTGCGCTGCGAACTCTGGTTCGATTGAAAATGACTGCTTAATGATGCATGCATGCACGCCCGCCGGGCAAACAAAAAAGCAGACTGAAAACCCGCACGCGGCATTGAAAGCTAAATTTTTGAAATTGTGCGTTTAAAATTAATGTTTGTACATAAAGCAGTGGACATAAGTGTTACTTATTTACATGACTTAATGTTAAAATCATATGTATATACAAACATACAAACATACATACATTGATGCATGCATACATACTTTTAATACAAAAATGCACCATACTACATCATACATAACTTACATACATAATTAATACATCATACTACTTACATACATACATAATACTAAATACATACATCATTACAACTTTTAACACACATACACACACATTACATCCACACACACCACACAAACACACACACACAAACTCGATCTAGAAAACTTCATTTGTTCAACAAACAACACCCCCTTTTTGCCCTTGGGGGCCCCAAATTCAGTTCCCCCGGCCCTCGCCCCGACAACAGACGGGGATTTTTTACAAAAGGGACAATTGTGTGATTGCCTTCTGTTGTTGATCTTTTTGTCTGACCCCCAGGAAAAAACTTTCATTGTTTTTTTTTTTTTTGGGGTTTTTTTTCTAATATTAGACAAAACGTTTTTTTTGATGAGGTGGTAAAGTATCTAGGGAATTTTTTGTTGGAGCATTTTTTTGTTTGGATTTAATTTTTAAATTTTTGATTCCGTTTTGTTATTTTTTTGGGAATGAATTTTTTAAAAAGAAAACATAGCCGGGAAAAACATTTCACAAAGCACAGACACAGACGACAGACAACGATGCGCGGGCCCCCAAAATTAAAACCACACAAACCACAAAACACAACTCCCCCTCTCTCACACACACATACCACACGACGCCAAAAACCCCCCCCCCCACACAAACACAAAAACCCCCACTTTTCCACACGGTCCCCGGGCCCTTTCACACCATACAAACACCTAACACAAAACCCCACGCACGCACGCACAAAACACCCACCCCCAACACCACACACCCCAAACACACACACACAACACGCACACGCACAATACACACACTACGCGTGGGGCTCGTGTATATGCGTGTATGAGTACCCTTTTGTTTTTTTTCTTTTTTTTCGCCCCATTAAATTTTCGCTTGTTTCAAACGCGCGTTGCCTCCCAAAAAGGGATTTTCCTCCCCACAGAGGAGAGGAGAGAAGAGAGAGAGAGGGAGAGAGAAAAGAGAGGGGAAAGAGAGAGGGGGGAGGGAGAGAGAGAAAAGAAAAGGGAGAGGGGAAGGGGAGAGAGAGAGAGAAGGAGAGGGGGGAAAAGGGAAGAGGAGGGAAAGGGGACGGGGGAAAGGGGACAAGACAGAGAGACAGAGACAGAAACAGACAGACAGACGGGGAAGAAGAGGGGGAAGGAGAGAAGGGGGGGAAAAAAGGGGGAGAGAGGGGGAAAGAGAGAGGGGAGAGAGAGAGGAGGAGAGAAAAAGGAGAGAGAGAGGGGGAAAAGGGGAGGGGGAGAGGGAAGGGGGAGGGGGAGTGGCCAAAAGAAGGGAAATGAAAGAAAGGCTTGTTGTGTGAAGTAAAGAGGGGGGTGGGGAAAAAAAACAAAACATTCAATCAAAAAACTCGAAACCTTTTTCCCCCTTGCTTATCAGGCAAAAACACAGAAAACCCGGGGGCCGTGACATACCAGCAACAAGATAGGCCTACATTGAAATCCCCCAAGACCTAGCGGGCGGTGTTTGAAAAAAGGGTTAACTTTCTAGGTTTTTTGGAGAGAAAAGAGAAAAAGGAGAGGAGGGGAGAGAAAAGAGAGAGAGGAGAGAGAGAGAGGGGGAGGGAAAGGGGGAAGGGGAGGGGGGGAGAGGGGTGGGGGGGGGAGAAGGAGAGAACGCGTTGCGCTCCCCTTTAAAATTCCCCCGATAGTAAAAGGTCCAGAAAATCAGATTTGACGGGGAGGAGAAAAAAATTTTTTTTTTAAATTTTTTTGGGAAAAAAAATTTTAAAAAAAAACAGGAAGTTGGTGGCCCAAAAGAAGGCAAAAAAGGGGAATGAAAGGATCCCCGGAAAAAGGACAGAAAAAAAGGGGAGGGATGAAAAAAGGGGAAAACCCCACCCAAGAATTTCGGGGAGGTGAAGGGATTATTTTTTTACTGACAGGCCCCGGGGACCCCTATGGGGAAAAATTATCTCAAGCCCCAACCCCACAAAAAAGGGGGGCCATTGTTATAAGTTTCAGTGCTTTTTGTTGTTTGTTTGTTTTTTTGTTTTGTGGGGTTTTGTGGGGTGTGTGTGTGTGTGTGTGTTTGGGGTGTGTGTGTGGTTTGTGTGTGTGTGTGGGGTTGTGTGTGTGTGTGGGGGTTTGGGGTTTTTTGTGTGTTTGTGTGTATGTGTGTGTGTGTGGGGTGTGTGTGTGTGTTTTTTGTGGGTGTGTGTGGGGTTTTTATTTTGTTTGCTTGTTTGTTTGTGCCAAAAAAACAGAAAAAGGCCGATGAAAAAACCATCACCCCACCCACCCCCCCGGGTTTTTGAATAAAACCCCCCCCCGATTGTTTTCCTACGTGTATTTTTTGCCTTGTTTTGTATTTTTTTTTTTTTTTTAGAAAAAAAATGCTAAAAGGTTTTTTGAATAATTTAAAGTGTGGTTTAAAAAAGGGGAGAGGGGGTGCGTGCGTGCGGGGCTTGGGGTGTGTTGGTGGGGTGTGTGGGTGTGTGTGTGTGTGTGTGGTGGGTGTGTGTGTGTGTTTTTGGTGAGAGAGGGGATTGAGTGGGGGTGGTGCTTTGGATGCGTGGGGTTGGGTGCGGTGGTTTGCGGAAACGGGGTGTTTTGTGTGTGTTTTGTGTGTGCGCGTGGGGAGCGAAAAGGTGTGTGAGCTCGTGTGCGTTTGTGATTGTGGGGTGGTGGGTGTGTGTGGGGTGTGTGGCGTGGGGACCCAACCTGTGGGTATGTGGGTGTGTGACGTGGGCGTGGCGGCGGTGTGGTGTGGGTTTTTTGCATCATAAAAAGGGGGAAGTTTTGGTTGGGGGGTGATATTGTTTGCTTTCACCAAACCTTTTCCCTAAAAATGGTGTTTTTAAACCCCTTTGGGGATTTTTTAAATTTTCCCCCGGGGGTTTTGGGGGGAAAAATTTTGATGTAATTAATGCCCCTTTTTTTTTATGCATGTTTTTAGGTTCGCAAATTGTGATTTAAAGCTATTTGCGCCCCGAAAGGGTTCTATTTTGAGTTATCTTTTTGAAAAGCTAAGGTGGCCCCACATTTAAAGCGCCTTTAGGGACCCGGGGTGTAAAAAAACCCCTCCCCCCCCAGGGGTAGAAAATGAAGGTGCCCCCTTTCTCCCCCTCGTGCTTTCCCTTCCCCGTCCATAAAGAGGGCAGCCCCCCTTTAAAATTGAAAAAAATTTAAGGGGGGGGAAACCTTTTTTTGGGGCCCCAAAGGCGTGCAAAACTTGTAAAATAAAAAACCCGTAAAAAAAAAGTCAAAAAACAATCAAAAAAAAAGTCCCCAAATTAACGTCAAAAGAAAGAAAGGGGTAAATAAAAACCCCAAGATCAAAAAAGTTTAGTTAAAATCAAAGAAAACTTTTTTTTTTTAAAGTTTAAATTAAGTTTGATTAAAAAAAAAAAAACAACAAAAAGTTTCAAGTTAAGTCAAAAAAGGGCCCCAAAAAGGTCTAAACGAATGTAAAAAAAAAACGTTGAAAAGTTCCAAAAACCCATGTAAAAAAAATCCCAAAAAAAGTCTTAAATTTAACAAAATAAAAAAAAGAAAAAAAAAAAAAAAACTTAAAAAAAAACGTAAAAGCCCAAAAAAAAAAAGTCAAACCCTAAAAAAATTTAAAATCCCCACAAAACAAAAAATTTCAAACTAAATTTTTTAAAAAATGTAAAACCCCGTTTTAAAAAAAAAGGTCTAAATGTTAACCAAAAAAATCAATAAAAATTTTAAAAGAACTTAAAAACCCAAAAGTCAAAAAAAAAGTAAAAAAAATTCAAACCTAAGGTAAAAAAAAACACAAAAAAGTTAAAAAAAAAAAACAACCAACTTAAAAAAAACCCCCCAAAAAACCCCTTTTAAAACAAACAAAACAAAGTGAAAACTTTAGAAAAAATTTTGTTAAAAACAAGTCGAAAAAATTTTTAAATTACATTAAAAAAAAAAAAAAAAAGTCAAAACAAACTTTTCGAAGGGGTAAAAATACGGCCCCAAAAAAAATCAAACATTTAACAACTCCAAAAAAACCCACATCAAACAAAAAGCCCCCAAAAAAAAAAGTAAAACTAACGTTAAAAAAAAATAAAAATAACTCTAAAAAAAAATCAAAAAAAGCAAAAAAAAAAAACCCCTTTAACATAATCAAAAAAACCATCAAAAAACAAGGGTTTTAAAAATGACATCAAACAAAAGCCAAAAAAACAATGTAAAACTAAAAGTCAAAATAAAAATCAAAAATTTAAAATCCCCAAAAACCAAATCAAACAAACGGGAAAAAAAAACCCCCAAAATAAAAAAAACGTCCCCAAAAAACCTCAAAAACAACGAGGGCTAAAAAAATGCATCAAAAAAACGCCAAAACAAAAATAAAACCCAAAAATTCAAAAGCCCCTTTTCAAAGGTTTTTAAAAAAAAAAGGGCCAAAAAAACACAAGTCGGCCCGTGATACGCCAGCAGTAAAAACCCAAAGTGATGTCAGAACCCCTTTGGGAGCGGAGAGATCAAAAATTTTTTTAAAAACCTTGGTCCCCAGTTTTTTAAAAAACCAAAGGTGGCTTATCAGCGCTCTTTGTTTCTCTGTTCCCCTCGTTCTTGTTTGTTTGTCTGTTTTTGTTTTGTCCGTCTCTTATTGTCTTTTCTTCTGTTGTTTTTATCCCCTCTCTGTTTCTGTCTTTTCGTCTGTTGTCTTTTTTTGTCGTTTTTTGTCTGCTGTCTTTTCTCTCTCCCTTTTCTCTCTTTTCTCTTCTCTCTCTTCTTCCTTCCTTCTCTTTCTCTCCAGTCTTGTGTGTCTGGTAAATTTTTTTATTGTTGTCTTTCTCCCTTAAAAAAAATTTTTTTTGTACCCCAAAAGTCCTTAAAATTTAATAATTTCTAAAAAAATTTATCGCCGGTTTTTTTAGCAACAAGAGCAAAATTTAAAAACACGCCCAAACACGAGCACGCACCCCCCCTGCAAACTGCATGCGCAAAAGTATGTAAAAGAACCCAAACACAAACACACAACCACCCCACAACCCCCACCACCAACACACCCCCAAAAACCTTGGGGTGGAGGGGGGAGGGGGAGAGAGGAGGAGAGGGAAAAGGAGAAGGAGAAGGAGGGGAGAGGGAGGAGGGGGGGGAGAAGAGGAGGGGGGAGAGAGGGGGGAGACAGACAGGGCAGACGGGGCAGACGGGGCAGAAGAAAACAGACGGCGGGGGAAATAGGAAAAGGCAAGGCAAAGGGAAGGGGAAAGGGAAGGAAGGCAAGGCAAGGAAAAAGTTTTTATTCGGGATAAAGATAAGCATCGTGTGCCCTTTTTTTCACCCCGTCCCCCCCCTTTTTAGGGATACATAATTTTAAAAAGGAGAGGAGTAGAAGCCCGGGGCGACACTGAGGCACAGACAAACTAGACAGACAAGCCCGGGAAAAAAAACAAAAGAAAAAAAAACCAAAATTTTTAAGGAGAAACATACATTTGCCCCCGTTCAGACCCGATTGACAGAAAACCCAAAATTTTTAAAAAAACAAAACCCAAACTCAGCCATAATACAAAAGAAAAACCCCCCACAAACCCAAAAAAGACCTATACAAAGGAAAAAACCCCCAATCACCGAATCCAAAACAAAAAAACCCAAA
>JASPKP010004357.1:10000-17781 GCA_030674155.1 Stramonita haemastoma | reverse complement strand
ATAACTTAAAAATTACTGTCGTTGTAGGGAGATATACATAATAGTACAGTTTTCTAATAACTTAACAATCTTTTGTTGTAGGATTTTAACTATATACAGTTTTTAAATAACTGTAAAAAATACTGTTGTTGTAGGAGATATAATTAGTACAGTTCTCTAAAAAATGTACAATATTTGTTGTAGGGATAACATTATTTTCAGTTCTCTAAAAACATCACTGTCTAAAAATGAGATGATATCAGTTGTAAACTCTAAAACACTGTGACAGAATAGAACCAAATTTTTTTTTTTATAAAGAAATTCACAAAAATCCAAAAAAAAAACTATTCAAAGCTTTAGAGCTGTTAGAATCCCCAGACATGATTTTGAGCACTGTTCCTCTCACACAGTTAGCACAGTGCTTTACATTCATGGAATCACAGACATACAATGATGATCACAGACTCAATGGAACGAATGTACTATCAACTGTAACAACAAAACATTAAAAGTGGAATCCAAAAATTTTTGGGTTGTCTAAAGTAGAATCATTTTTAAATGTCAAACAAGCTTGTGTGTAACACAACACACAACAAAACACACACACACACATACACACAATCAGTCATAACACACACTTACTATACAATTCAACAGTAAAATCTACTTTATTAAACAAACATTTCTCCTGGGGTCAAAAACACACACACACAACACACACACACACACACCACACACACACACACACCCCACACACACAACACACACACACACCACCACCACCACCCCATCAACAACTTTATTCTGATACAAGGTATAGGCAGTCCCCAAAATCTCTTTTACAAAAAACCAATAATTTTCTTAGGAAATCAACGAACACACCACAACACATACACCCCACACACACACAACACCACACCCCACACCACCACACACCCAACACACACAACACCACACCCAACTTTCTGTGCTGCTGTGATGTTACAGCAGTGATGTCATCATCTTATTCCAAGCAACAACAACAACACACAAACCAGCCCTGCTAGTACACAGGCTCACATACAGGTGGAGAGTGAGATTCAGATGAAACAGTCAACAGGATGATCATAATCATGTTTTACCAGGTCATAATAAATCAGAGTTTTCCAGCACATTGAGGTTGCTTAGAACAACTAGGACTGTTACCTATGTCTAATTATAGGGGGGGGGGGGGGGGTTGTTAACGGATTACTTCACAAATGAACTGAATGGTTGCTAATTGAACGGCTTCTTCATCAACTGATTTGATTGAATGACAGTTGACCATTGACATTGAATGACAGTGAACATTGACATTGAATGACAGTTGAACATTGACATCTGTACAGTGTGGTATGTAGCAATCACAGTCAATCACTCCAAACAGTTGAACTGATGATCCTTCTCCAGGAATTGTCTATTTACCTATAGGGTCTGTGTCACTGTCTGTCACTGTCTGTGTTTGTGTCACTGTCTGTGCCTGTGTTACTTATGTGTCACTGTCTGTGTCTGTGTCACTGTCAGTGGCACTGTCTCACTGTCGGTGTGACTGTCACTGTATCACTGACTGTGTCACTGTCTGTGCCTGTGTCACTGTCGGTGTCACTGTCTTCTCCTGGCACTGCCTGTATGTGTGTTTGTTGCTTGCTTGTCTGTATGTCTGTCTGTTTTACTTGTATGACTGGTTACATACTTGCTTTGGTTGGGATTTACAATGAATCCTGGGAGACTTGAGAAAGTCCCTGGGAAATCTGACAGTCCACACAAGACTAAGGGATCTTTTTTTAATTCAAAGACACTGTCTTTGATTTCAGGGAATTCCGGTCAGATTTTAGAAAATCGTCTTGATATCTAAGTCCCAATACTGCATGCACAGGAGTGCTACCCCCCCCCCCCCTCTCTCCCTCTCTCTCTCCTCTCCCCCCTCTCTCCTCTCCACACACCACACCACACACACACACACACACAATCTCTCTCTCTCTCTCTCTCTCTCTCTCTCTCTCTCTCCTCTCTCTCTCTCTCTCTCTCTCTCTCTCCTCTATTGATAATGCTTTCAAACTGTGCTTTTGTACTAGTAGAATATTGTATTCAAAGCAATTCAGTCATACATGATTTCTAATGGAATTGTAACGGGTTGATTGACCAAAAATTAAATTCTTGAGTTTGAGTCTCTCTCTCCCCCTCTCTCTCTCTCTCTCTCTCTCTCTCTCTCTCTCTCTCTCTCTCCTCTCCTCTCTCTCTCTCTCCACTCACTCTCTCATCACTCACTCCCCTACTCTCTCTCACTCTCCACCACTCTCTCATCTCTCTCTCATCCCTCACCTCCCTTCCTCCCTCCACTCTCTCTCTCTCTCTCTCCCTCCCTCCCTCCCTCCCACTTCTCACATCTCTTCTCTTCCTCTCTCACACACACATACTCTTCTCTCTTCCCTCTCCTCCCTCCCTCCCTCCCTCCCTCCCTCCCTCCCCCCCCACCCACCTCTCCCTCTCCCCCCTCCCCCCCCCTAAGCACCAACACTGAGTGATATGAAACACAGCAGATTCTAAAAGTCATCAGCATCACTGTCACAACACTGGCTGTTGAAAACTGCTTCAATCCATCAATCCTGAATGATGTTTTCAGCCAAGCCAACCACAGAGGCCATACCAAGGCTGAAGTGTGAGCACTGGGTCTGTAGACAGACTTGTGCAGAAACAAAAGCCCTGATGAGAACATCTCTACAGTCTGTGAACAGACATGTGCAAGAAACAAAAGCCTGATGAAACAACTCCTACAGTCTGTAGACAGACATGTGCAGAAACAAAAGCCTGATGAGAACAACATCCCTACAGTCTGTAGACAGACTTGTGCAGAAACAAACCCAAAAGACAACATCTCTACAGTCTGTAGACAGACATGTGCAGAACACATGACCCCAATAAACAACATCCCTACAGTCTGTAGACAGACATGTGCAGAAACATGAGCCCGAATAACAACATCCATCAGTCTGCAGACAGATATGTGCAGAAACATGACCCCAATAGACAACATCCCTCAGTCTGAGACAGACATGTCTACAGCTTGGTAATTACAACCACTTTTATAATTATGTCAGCAGCAGAAACCTGATACTTAGAACAATTTATAATCATGAGAGCAGCTAGAAAGTCTGATAATTATATCCACTCATGTAATTATGTCAGCAGCAGAAAGCCTGAAATTATAACCATCCATGAAATATGTCAGCAGCAGAATTCTAGATAATTATAACCATCCATGAAATTATGTCAGCAGCAGAGATCCAGTAATTATAACCCTCCATAACATTGTCAGCAGCAGAATCCCGATAATTATAACCATCAATGAAATTATGTCAGCAGCAGAAAGCCTGATAATTAAACCATCCATGAAATCATGTCAGCAGCAGAATTCTAATAATTATATCCACTCTAAATTATGTCAGAGGCAGAAAGCCTGATAACATATCGACTTGTAATCATGTCCACAAGCAGAAAGCTTAACAGTTATTAAACTCATAATTTTGTAAGCAGCAGAAAGTCTGATAACTATACCCACTCTGATTATCATGTCAGCAGCAGAAGCCTGATAATTATAAACCAGCCATAAAATTATGTCAGCAGCAGAAACCTGATAATTATAACCATCCATGAAATTATGGCAGCAGCAGAAAACTGATAATTATAACCATCCATGAAATTATGTCAGCAGCAGAAAGCCTGATAATCTAAACATCCATAAATTATGTCAGCAGCAGAAAGCCTGATAATTATAACCATCATGAAATTATGTCAACAGCAGAAAGCCTGATAATCATAAGATCCATAAATGTCAGCAGCATCCATAAAATTATGTCAGCAGCAGAAAGCCTGATAATTATAACCATCCATAAAATTATGTCAGCAGCAGAAAGCCAGATAATTAAAACCATCCATGAAATTATGTCAGCAGCAGAAAGCCGATAATTATAAAAGATACATTGATTATGTCAGCAACAGAAAGCCAGATAATTATAATGATCCTTATGTCAGCAGCAGAAAGCCTGATAATTAGAACCATCCATAAATCATATCAGCAGCAGAAAGCCTGATAATTAGAACCATCCATAAAATTATGTCAGCAGCAGAAAGCCTGATAATTAAACCATCCATGAAATTATGTCAGCAGCAGAAGCCGATAATTATAACCAATCCATAAATTATGTCGGCAGCAGAAAGCCCGATAATTATAACCATCCATGAATTATGTCAGCAGCAGAAAGCCACATAATTATAACGACTAGAGCGCAATCCATATTTATAAACACTACACACATATGATTATGTCAGCAACAGAAAGCCAGAAAATTATAATGATCCTTATGTCAGCATCAGAAAACCAGATAATTATAATGATCTTATGTCAGCAGCAGAAAGCCAGATAATTCAAATGATCCTAATGTCAGCAGCAGAAAGCCAGATAATTATAACAATCCTTATGTCAGCAGCAGAAAGCCAGAAATATGCACGCAAGCTCATTCACACACACACACACACCACAACACTCACACACACACACACTCACACACACACACACACACACACACAACACACACACACGCGTGCACATGCACGCACTCACAGCATGCACAGCACACACACACTAACACACACACAACACTAACACACACACACACACACGTCTGATATCACTATTTAGTGGAAGGAGGTTAAACTGAAGAACACACACACACACACACACACACACACACACCACACAACACAACACACACACACACACTGTCAAAGCAGAACTTCTTTCCCACATTTTTATTGACATCCAGCCAGCCACAATGGCCATGACAGGACTACAATATGTAAACAATGATAAGACAAAAATTATGGTGTTTAGGAAGGGAGGTTTCTGGGGTGACATGAGAAATGGTTTTATAATGGCAAGAGATTAGCAATAGTGAACAGTTATTCTTATTAATTAGGGTTTAATTTCACCACTAAGATAAGTGCTAGAAGGGGTACAGTCATTTAGCAATTAAAGGAAAGAAAGCTGTTATGGAATTACATAAAGTGTTTAACAAATCAAGGAAATGATTCAATTGTATTCTTCAAAATCTTTGACATAAAAATTCAGCCAATTTGTTATATGCAGCTGAGGCATGGGGCATATATAGACTAGATATATTGAAAAAAAGCATTGATAGCTTGTTAACGATTCTTAGGTGTTCCAACGAGGACGCCTAACAAGATGGTTTATGTAGACCTTGGAAGATTCCCATTGTACATCAATTCATATGTTGCTACTATAAGATATTGGCTGAAATTAGTTCAAATGGATAACGAAAGATTACCCCACAGAGCATATATCATGTTATTAGAATTGGACAGATGTGGCAAAAGTTGTTGGGTTACAAATGTGAGAGAGATTCTGTGTGAGACTGGTTATGGTATTGTCTGGATGCTGCAAAGAGTGGGAGATGATTAAAATGTTTTTGAGAGTTTTTAAGCAAAGATTTGTGGACTGGTTTATTCAGGAAATGGAATGGAACTATCATTGAGCGAGAAAGATATAAGATGTACAATTCATTTAAAACAGTTTTTGAAAAAGAAAAATGCTAAACGATATGGACATTTATTGTTTCCGTGTTGCTGTTACCCAGCTAAGATTTGGTGTTCTTCCGATCAATAATAATATTCATAGATACAGGAATCCGCTCAGGATAGAAATTGTCAATTTTGTGATAATCAAGTTGAAAATGAACAGCATCTCTTGTTTGATTGCCGCCTTTACACAGACCTTCGAGACAAAATTCCTAAGGAATCGTCAGGACTATCTTTTCATACTCTATTAAGCATCAAATGAAAATACAGACATAATGTTCCAGATTTGTTTTTCATGCAATCAACAGAAGGAAGATGTGCTTGGCTTACAATGATAGGCGGCCAAAACTGCTTCATTGACATTTGGTAAATCACGTCAACTGATAAAACTTGAAATTGTAACTATTCTGTTTATTGTATCACAAAAATATGTTTCTGGTTGTGTGTTGTGTGTGTGTGTGTGTGGTGTGTGTGTGTGTGTGGTGTGTGTGTGTGTGTGTGTGTGTGTGTGTATGTGTGTGTGTGTGTATGTGTGTGGTGTGGTGTGTGTGTGGTTGGGTGTGTGGGTGTGTGTGTGTGTGTGTTGTGTGTTGTGTGTGTGTGTTGATATTAGTTTGAAATTGTATACTGTAATTTTATTTGGAAAGAAGTAAGATTGGTATGCATAATGCAGTTTGCCCTAAACTCACTTTCATTAAGCCTATTCACTGCTATAATGTACGTGAAATATATCTCCTACTTTCATTATTCATAGCTATAGCATGTGTGAAATTTATCAATGCTTTCATTTCTCATTGCCAATAGTATGTGTGAAATCTATCCATGCTTTTATTTTGCATTGCTATAGTAGTGTGAAATTTATCTCAAAGCTTCATTTTTCACTGTTATAGAATGTGTGGAATTTATCGGCCTAGTTGTGCAAATTATTGCATGCTTTCATTTTCATTGCTAATAGTATGTGTGTATTATCAATGCTTTCTTTTTCATTGTATTGTATGTGTGACATTTATCACGCTTTCATTTTTCATTGCAATTGTATATGTGACATTCATGGATGCTCTCATTTTTCATTAATGTTGTATGTGTGGAATTTATTAATGCTTTCATTTTTCATTGCTATGGTATGTGTGACATTCATTGATGCTTTCATTTTTTATCAGGCCAAATGTAGTATGTTTGGAATTTATCAACACTTTCATTTTTCACTGCTAAAGTATGTGTGAAATTTATTAAGATTTCCATTTGCTTTTAGTATGTGTGAAGTTTATAAATGCTTTCAATTTTTCATGATGTAGTAGGTGCAGGGTTCGCGCTAGGATTTTTTAAAACTGGTACTGCGAGTTGCCATTTCAGAGATATCTTGACCAACTCCCCCAAAATCGGTCCCCAGAAAATAAAATCCGGTACAAAAACTAAATCTAAATTGAACGCAAGTCTCTCAGACTTTGACTGCCATGCTGCTGCTACTGCTTCTTGGGCACGAAGCCACGCTGGAAATAGGATTTTTTTTCTAGCGCCTGTGTCACTGTCTGTGTCAGTCTGTTGTTTTGCATGACATCTTCGTGTGACTTATATTCTTCTTTCTTGTTTCTATGCTTAGCACTCATCTACATCTTTCGTTCAATTTAGATTTAGTTTCCGACTCCTCTCTCAAAGCAATGCAAATTCGTAATCATAGACCTCCGCTTTTCGCTTTTCGCAAGAGCACGCCATCGTGTGCCGGTGGGAATAGATGACATTTACAAAACTGCATACACACGGGGACTGGATGTAAAAAAGCACAGGAATGCTTATTCCATTATCCTTGTGATAAAAAATGTTAAAAATAAAGAATAAATAAATCTTGGCCCCATTTACTCATTGTAAATGGAAGTCACTGTCATGCCGAGAAGAGCGCGAAGTTCTATTCTTTCACAGTAAAGCTTGCTGTTCTGCGTGCTTATGAGGTTGGCGCCAAAGATGTTCGTGGGAAGTGGTGGTAGGAAGGGGTAGGTGCGTAAGCACAGTACAGGCGCATGACAGACTGTCAGAAAATGTCACTTCAGACTTTTGTTTTTGAGACGGAAATCTAATCGGTCACAGGCAAACAGAATCGGTACGCGGTACCGGTTGCTTCGAAAATTTTCGGTATACCCTGTTTACAATCGGTAAAATACCAACAATTACCGGTTATCGCGAACCCGGAGGTG
>JASPKP010004357.1:0-7500 GCA_030674155.1 Stramonita haemastoma | reverse complement strand
ATAGCTTTTGATCTCTGTCACTTTTCCATCTCTAACAGCAATCAGCTCTTCACACACATCATGGACACATGCACAGTCAAGCACTCACAACACACTTTCCACAGAGGTACAAGCTCTCTTCTCTTTCTCTCAGAAGACTAACATGCACATGCACAGACACACACACGCGCACGCACACACACACATTCTCTCTCTCTCTCTGTGTTACACACACACACACACATTTTATCATGATGTAATATTACAGATATGAAAACATGGAAAATTTCTCTCTCTCTCACTGTCACACACACACACACACACAGACACACACACACACACACACACACACACACACACACACACACACACACACACACATTATCATGATGTGATATTACAGATATGAAAACATGAAAAATTTCTCTCTCTCTCTCACTCACTCACTCACTCACTCACTCACTCACTCACACACACACACACACACACACACACACACACACACACACACACACACACACACACACACACACACACACACACATTATCATGATGTAATATTACAGATATGAAAACATGGAAAATTTACTACTTAACCCCCCCCCCCCACACACACCACACACACCAGCAATATGTTACACAAACATACACACACTGACACACAACCTCCTCCTCTCAGACTGTTCATTCATAATCATAAACATCACATCCATTACAAAACTCACCTCTGCATGAGTTAAACTCTTGATAGATTAATTAACAGTTCTAATAACCAACACCCATCTTTCTTACTCCCCCTCCCCTCCCACTCTCTCTCTCTCCTCTCTCTTCTCCTCTCTCTCTCTCTCTCTCTCTCTCTCTCTCTCTCTCTCTCTCTCTTCTCTCTCTCCTCTCTCTCTCTCTGAAGTAAAACAGAACAGAATCACTAAAATCATTAGTCTCTCTCAAATAAAAGAATCAAATCAAATCAAATCAAATCTCTCTCTCTCTGTATGTGAAGTAAAACAGAACAGAATCACTAAAATCATGCGTCAGCTTCAGACAGTGATGTTAATACTGTCAGTCTTCAACTGACAACTCCATAAAGATACTCCACTACATAATATAATCATGGGCTTTTATCTGATTTTCTTTTCCACCCTCACTCAGGTCCAAAATTATCACAACTCCCCCCCCCCCCCCCTTGTGTGTGTCTGTGTGTGTGTGTGCATGCGTGCGTGTGTGCGTGTGTGTGTGTGTGTGTGTGCATGTGTGCGTGTGTGCGTGTGTGTGATGAGGATCAAAACATACTGACAATACCCAAACTATTTATTCTTGCTGTGTTTAATTCACAACATATGATCACCACATACAGTGTAACAGGTTTAATTAACATAAAGCAGCTGCAAATTTATGACTGTATCACTGCAGAGAATCTGACATGGCATGATGAGGTAAATGAGAGAAAGAGGGGGAGGGTATGTGCAGAGAGAATGGTACAGTATGATATATATAAAGGCACAACCAATGCCCTAGTGTCATATGGTGTGGTGGTGTACTTGGGTATGGTTTGGTAATGTGGTGAGTAGTAATGTGGTGTGGTGAAGTGTGTTTAGTGATGTGATGTGATGTGTGCGATGTGGTGATGTGATGTGTGTGATGTAGTGTGGTGTGGGATGGTGGTGAGGATGTGTGGTGATGTGTGATTCAGTATGCAATGGTGATCAACATTGGTGGCCTGGTGATGGTGTGTGATCCATCATGTGGTGTGGTGAAGAGTTCTCTGTGTGAAATTGAAGTTCTCTTCAGGGAAAAGCATTCCCCCTCAGTGCAGGGACAACATGTCTCAAGTCTTCTTCTTCTTCTTCTTCAGCAGTGCATTCCTCACTTTTCTGACAATGCTTTGTCTTCTTCAGTCTGACTGCTATCATCATATTCTCACTTTTCTGACAATGTTTTGTCTTCCTTCAGTCCTGACTGCTATCAGCATATTCCTCATTTTTCTGACAATGTTTTGTCTTCTTCAGCCTGACAGCTGTCAATGTATTCCTCACTTTTCTGACAATGTTTTGACTTCTTCAGCCTGACTGCTATCATCATATTCCTCACTTTTCTGACAATGTTTTGTCTTCTTCAGCCTGACAGCTATCAGCTGATCAGCAGGTTTTTCTGCACAATCTACCTTTAGAACACTCCTGTTGCCATTCATTCTTTTACACAGTTAAAAGTGGGGGAAAATTCCAGATTATCTTCTACATGAGTTAAGTAAGAGTATGGGAAAAATCAAAATTATCTTCTACATGAGGTAAAAGTTGGGGAAAATTCCAAATTATCTCCTGGATGAGTATAAGAGTTGGGGAAAATTCCAGATTATCTCCTACACGAGTATAAGAGTAGGAGAAATTCCAAATTATTTCCTAAACCAGTATACGAGTAAGGGGAAATTCCAGATTGCATGAGTTGAGAGTAAGGGGAAATTCCAGATTGCATGAGTTGAGAGTAAGGGAAAATTCCAGATTGCATGAGTTGAGAGTAAGGGAAAATTCCAGATTGCACGAGTTGAGAGTAAGGGAAAATTCCAGACTGCATGAGTTGAGAGTAAGGGAAAATTCCAGATTGCATGAGCTGAGAGTAAGGGAAAATTCCAGATTGCATGAGTTGAGAGTAAGGGAAAATTCCAGATTGCATGAGTTGAGAGGAAGGGAAAATTCCAGATTGCATGAGTTGAGAGTAAGGGAAAATTCCAGATTGCATGAGTTGAGAGTAAGAGAAAATTCCAGATTGCATGAGAGTAAGGGAAAATTCCAGATTGCAGGAGTTGAGAGTAAGGGAAAATTCCAGACTACCCACTGAGTAAGAATCATCTTCTACAGGAGATTTTTTTTAAAAGGGTTTCATACAGTCTATATTATAAAATCTTCTATATCATCTTTTAGATGAGTTGACAGCAGTGGTATAATCTGGATTATCTCTAACAAGTTTAAAGTAGTGGCATAATCTATTTTATCTGCATTACAAGTTAATAGTAGTGGTACTTCTATATCATCTTCAAGACGAGTTAAAAGTTTTATGTTCCATATAAACTCCTTTACTAGTTAAGTAATGATATATTCCCCATCATCTCCTATACTAGGTAAAAGTAGTACTATATCCCGTATTATTTTCAATACAAGTTAAAAGTAATGATATGTTCCATATTCACCAGACTGATATTAACTCCTACACTAGTTAAAAGTAGTGATATATTCCATATCAGCTCCCACAATAGTTAAAAGTAGTGAAATATTCCATATCAACTCCTCTAGTTTTAAAGCAGTGGTATTTCTGGATTATCTTCTAGATTAAAAAAAAAGTGTGGAATATTCCATATCATCTTTGACATAAATCCCTTAGTGGTGTATTCCGGATTATACACAGACTTCTGATTATCCCCCAACTGAATAACCAGCACCCACATCACCACTAGTAAAGAAATACAAACCAAAGTTTCAGATCAGATTTGAACCACAGGCCTCTTGCTTCTCAGGTGGGCAAGTTACTCCTAGACCCCCACTGCCTCCCCTGACACAGTGTGGGGATAGCTGAGAACAGACAGGTCTGCCACACTCACCTTGGGGCACACACACACTGACAGGACTTTTCCCACATCCCACACAACACACCCTGCAGGAGGAAGAACTGAACAGTGGACACAGCATCCTCCCAGCTTACCTTCATATCTAACTCTGCCAGTTTGAGGTCAGCAGCTCAACAGTTACCAATAATCAAACACACACACACACAACACACACACACACACACAACACACACACACCCCACACACACACACAACACACACACATAGTACACACACACATAGTACACACACACACACACACACACACACACACACACACACACACAGTAACTAAGTGTGGAACTACAACCAACACCAGTGATGCAGACCCCTTCAAATGGGGCCATGGCCTTTCTTGAAAAAATATTCTTGAATACATTGCTCTCTCTCTCTCTCTCTCTCTCTCTCTCTCTCTCTCTCTCTCTCTCTCTCTCTCTCTCTCTCTCTCTGGCTTATCTATTATCCTCAAATAAAAGAATTTGTCTTGTCTTGTCTTGTCTTGTCTTGTCTTGTCTTGTCTTGTCTTGTCTTGTCTTGTCTTCTCTCTCTCTCTCTCTCTCCTCTCTCTCTCTCTCTCTCTCCTCTCTCTCTCTCTCTCTCTCTCTCTCTCTCAATAAAACCATAAGCACACGTGACATTTTATGCACACATAACACACACACACATGCACGCACAAACACACACAGTACACACACACACATACAGAGTACACAGAGTACACATTCACAAACACACAGTACACACTCACATCCCCATCGCCCCCTCCCCCCCCCCAACACAGACAACCCCACCCCCACCTCCCCAACCCCCAACACAGACATGCACACACACACAGAGACACTGACAGACAGACAGACAGACAGACAGACAGACAGACAGACAGACAGACAGACAGACACACACACACACACACACACACACTTGAGAACAATGTCCAGTTTCAGTTTTCAGTTTTCCCCATCAAGGAGATGCCCCATGTGCAGAACATTCCATACACTCCACACCTGGAAGTGATCTAATTTTGGTTACAGGTAAATAAATACTCCTTAGAGAAAGAACACAGGGGTGGGTATATCAAGGCAGAGAATTGTTGGCTGCAAACGCACACATCTCTTACTTTTCAAACTGCAGCAGTCTGTCTATCAAGGAATGATGCAACACTGTAAAGTAATCACAGATTTCTCGCACTGACAGTAGAACATAACTCATATTTCTCAAGAGCAAAAATCATAAAC
The DNA here is from genome assembly GCA_030674155.1 of Stramonita haemastoma. Classification (NCBI taxonomy): domain Eukaryota; kingdom Metazoa; phylum Mollusca; class Gastropoda; order Neogastropoda; family Muricidae; genus Stramonita; species Stramonita haemastoma. The sequence continues at coordinate 2,691 of JASPKP010004357.1, read as the reverse complement.
ATTGCTTTCATTACTTTACATTAAAAAAATAGGGCTGTCAGCATTTATCAAGAAAATAACATTGACATTGAAGGAGGTGAGGTGCAGCTGAGTTCATATTGGTCACTGACCGGCAGTGCATGCTGGGCACATCACCTCTTTCTGTCACCTAGGTCAGCTACGCCTACTCTTGCCTCCCAGACCCCATCCTTGGAATCCGATGCTGTGGATTTCATCACCTTAGCTGAACAGACTCTGAACTGGAGGTAGAAGCTACTGAAGGTCATCAATTCTACGATTCAGCTGCAGACCACCTTTCTTCACTGTATCCTGATATTTTATTGGGACAACATCCATGGTGTCAACTCCTTACTGACCTGCCTCTCTAGAAATAGTCACAACCTGACTGCATCATTTCAGAACCAACCAGACCCAGCTATATATATCATAATTGAGAGAGAGAACCACTGAACTCAGTGAAAGAAGAGAAAAACAATGTTCAGTGCCATCCCTCATGAACAGATCTGCTTTCCTTCCTTCATTCCTGTATACTGCGTACAGCCCAGGGTTTGTGGACACATTAATTTTTATTATTTTTTATTTATTCTTTCATATCGAGGATAATAGAATAAGCACTCATGTGCTTTTTTATATCCAAGTCCCTGTGTGTATGCAGTTTTGTAAATGTCATCTGTTCCCACCGGCACACGATGGCCTTCTCTTACGAAAAGCGGAACAGGATTTAACGTGTGCGCAAGATGTTCTGCATGTGGTCAGATACTGGGCCTCAGTTTACAGTCTCATCTAAAGGACTTTTGGGGAGAGTGGAGTCGGCACAGATGCTAACTTCAGGAGAAAAATCCCCTCGAACGGGAATCAAACCCGGGTCGTCAAATTGCAAGCGCCCTGTTCTGACCACTAGGCTGTCCCGTCCCCCTGACTTCTCCCTCCACTTCTGGAGGAGTCACTGGGGCAGTGCACTGACATGCTGCTGTGTTCACTTGTTTCAGGCAGAGGGAATCTGACACAGCCCATCCCTCTGCATACCCCGTTAACCAACTCTTTGACTACCTGCGATATTATCAAAGTTATACCCTGTTAGCCAACTCGGTTATACCCTGCTATATGAAAATTATACCGTGTTAACCAACTCTATGACACCCTGCTATATTATTAAAGATATACCCTGCTAACCAACTCTGTGACACCCTGCTATATTATCAAAGTTATACCCTGTTAACCAACTCTGTAACACCCTGCTATGTTATCAAAGTTATACCCTGTTAACCAACTCTGTAACACCCTGCTATGTTATCAAAGTTATACCCTGTTAACCAACTCTGTGACACCCTTCTATCTGACCCAATGACCACCTGCTTAAAACCCCTGCTCTTTTTGTATAAAAAAACAAAACCCAACAAAATCCCAACACAACAACAAACAAAGAAAAAGAAAGCCAAGGTAAAGCAGAGCCACACAGTAAAAATGAACCACACTAACAAAGTGGAAACAAACTGGAATCCTACCCCTCTTCAGCTTCACCGAATCAAAAACAAATACACAAAATAAAGCGCCCACTCTACATGTTAATGAACACAAGCTCAAACAGACAGACAGATAATCTTCACTCCTCAAACGCCCAGCTTTCTAAATTCACTGTATCTGCCACAATCACAACACAGAACAAAGAGAGAATGAATGAACCAATGAAGGAATGTAGGAAAGTTATTGCTAATTAGCTATGCAGCCCAGTTAGCAGGCCACGCAATCGACAAGTACAACATAACACAACATGTTATTATAAATACGGTAACCTTGTCAATGTCTTTAAAAAAAAAAAAAATTCCATATCAAGACAAGTGTTACTGAAGCATGTATTCTCCTCTGAACAGGTGACGCTGTCATACCCAGAACATGCAGAACATCTTGCGCACACGTTAAATCATGTTCCACTTTTCGTAAGAGTAGGCCATCGTGTGCCGGTGGGAACAGATGACATTTACAAAACTGCATACACACGGGGACTGGATGTAAAAAAGCACAAGAATGCTTATCCCATTTGACGTCCCAGGTTCGAGTCCAGTCGAGGAGATTTTTTCTTCTGGAGTTAACATCAGTGCTGACTCCTCTCTCCCCAAAAGTCATTCGGATGAGACTAAAAACTGAGGCCCCGTGTGTGAACACACGCAGAACATCTTGCGAACATGTTAAATCCTGTTCCGCTTTTCGTAAGAGTAGGCCACTGTGTGCCCGTGGGAACAGATGACAATATTTACACAACTGCATACACACCAGGACTGGATGAAAAAAAGTATGTGAGTGCTTATCCCATTTTCCGCGATATAAAAGAATAAAATAAATAAATAAATAAATAAAATACCCTATCAAGCTAGCCATGATATACAGCAGACGAAAAGAGACAGAGAGAGACAGAAGGGGAGAGGGGCCAGAGGAGAGAAATGGAGAGTGAGAAGAGAGGGGATGGGGAGAGAGAGAAAAAGAGAAGAGGGGGGAGAGAGAGGAAGAGGAGAGAGAGAGGGGGGGAGAGAGAGAGGAGGGGAGAAGAGAGAGGGAGAGAGGGAGAGAGAGAGGGAGAGAGAGAGGGAGAGAGAGAGAGAAGGAGAGAGAGAGGGGGGGGGGACAGACAAGAGACGGACAGGCAGAGACAGACGGACAGGCAGAGACAGAGACAGACAGACAGATAGAAAAAAA
>JASPKP010004356.1:0-15000 GCA_030674155.1 Stramonita haemastoma | reverse complement strand
AAAGTAATTGAAATGTTTGATCCGTTTAAAAAAAAAGATATTGCTAACTTCAAGAGAATATTTTAGTATCGATTTCTTTGTTGTTGTCGTTAGTGCTTCTTTGTTTGGTAGTGTGAAATTCTGTCCATGTGTTATTCTGTATTGATTTTCTATTCTTCATTGATATTCAGCTTAACTGCAGAAACCAGAAAAGTTATTGGTTTCCTTCTCTGAAAGGTTAAAATAGAGAATGTGGTATTGACCGGTTTTGTTGGCCTTTGTTTTTGGTGGGTGTTGTTATTGTCTGATTTTGCTTTTGTCTGTTTCTTCTTCTTCTTTTTTGAAAGTGTAAAATTGAGTAACAGAAGCTTTGTGTGGAGGGAAAGTCTATAAAAACAACAACAACAACCCCACAACAGACAAACGAACAAGAAAACCAGCCCGTAACGTATTCGACGATAATTACTACAGGAATATTCCGTTAGCATTTTTATGTTTCGACAAAAAAGTTGCTTCTCAAATGCTACTTTGCAAAACTTACAAAAACCCTATGCCCCTAAGAAGTGTGAAACTGCCAGAAAACGATGTTTTAGCGCGTAATGATTTAGTGACCTAATACGTCTACAAAGGACTCTATCATATTTTACCAGACAAATGTTTTGCTTGAAGTAGATATTTTTAGTTTCCCTGGTAACAAAAAAATAGGCATTGCTAAAAGCGGAATGATCCAGGATAATGTCATCATCTGGAAAGGTTACCATTTTTTTCTCCATCTAAAAGTGAAAATATTGAAATGCCTAGTATAGCCTGTCATTTTATATTGCTGCGAATACTGAACACCAGAAAAGAGGATGATAAAGAATTGAAGCAGCTGAGATGAGAAGTTTTAGGAGACTGCGTAGGGTCAGTTGGACAAATTGAAAAACAAAATGGTAAGAGTACTAAATGAATCAGGAACAGCACCCCTCCCCCCAAAAAAAACCCAACAACAACAAAAAACAACCCTCCTACCATTCATACATGAAAGAAAATGAAGACATGCAGGCCATATCCAAGACTAACTCTTACCCGATGAATACTGTTTCAAAGCAAGACTGAAAACAAAATTAAAAGAAAAAAAAAAGAGGCATACCACCAACTTCTCTCACTGGCAACATCTGTTCTGTGCATGGCATAACTATACCCTTCAAAAGGATAATTGAAATATTTCTCGCTAGACTTGACTTGACATTACCGAGCCCAGCGGCATGAGAATCCCTGAAATCAGCACAGCCAGGGTAACAGGAGCCAATAAAGGAGAATAGTCCTCTCTGTGTCATTGACTGCTGTGGTCAACACCACACCTGGTGATGCAGACAGGTGAACAGGTGAACATCTCAGTTCTGGATATGTCGAAGGCGGACATTGTAATGATACTTAATATTTTAGGTAAATCCATTTCTTCGAGACTTTTTCATTGTCCACTTCTGCCATTCAGCCTGGCCCCTTAAATGTCTAGTGGACTGTCTTATCTGAAGTCGGATGAAAATTTACGTCAACAATTTTTAATATTGTGTGAGCCAGCTGCTTCAAATACTAATCTTGTATAAAGCCACTCTTTGTACAATGTGTGTGTACATTCATGTAGTACACACACACACACACACACACACACACACACACACACACACACACACACATATATATATATATATATATATATATATATATGATAAAGGAAGAAAACAAGTTATCCAGTTGAATTCTCTAACGTTTCGGTTTATGAACCTTTTCCATATCTCGACCTTTCCTCGCAACTTTCTCTTTTGTCTCTCCTTCCTGTTTATGTGTACCTCTGCCAATCTCTCTGTCTGTCTGTCTGTCTGTTCTCCTGACAATTGTACTGCAATCAGTGCGGAGTGTTAAGTGCACGGCACTTACCACGGAAGTGCGAAGAGACCAGTAACGCGAGAAAGGAATTCACTATCAGTCCATAGTGTTCTCAGACGGCAGTGCTTCTGTCTGCATAGGATATGAGTGTAGTGTAGTCTACTCTATATAACAACTTGCCGATAGATACTTGTGTTGTTTGATGCTGTTATTATATTGCTGTTTTTCCCTTGTTCGTGTATTTGTTATCGCTTTATTTCATATTCTATACTACTTTCAGTCACCGCAGATTTGATACTGTTAATGTTGTTGTTGATGACGATTTTTGTTTTTCTTTTTTTTACATTCTGTTTGTTTCGGGTTTTATGCTTGTGTTTTGAATCAGTGACCGTGTATGACTGGTCTTGCCGTCGATCAGGTTATCTCCCTTTCTGTCTTCCGTTGATCCATTAATTTAATCTACCTTTACTTACGTGGCCACTGCACTCGTAATCATTCGTTGATATAAACAGAAAAGGAAAAAAAAGAACTTTGATTTTGAAATAAATGAACGTGTTGTGTCTTCTGTCTTCACGTTAGCATCCATTCCTTTTGGTGCAAGTTATTTGATTATGTCTGTATCTGCCTGTCTGCACGTGCACGGGGGCACGCGCGCGCGCACATGCACGTCGCACGCACATACATACTCACACACACCTGCGCACGTGCGCACACACATACACACACACGCACGCACGCACGCACGCACGCACACACACACACACGCACGCACGCACGCACGCACGCACGCACACACACACACACACACACACACACACACACACACACACACACACACACACACACACACACAGAGTACTTAATCCAGAAGACACGTTACGCCCAGATTTCCCATTTGTTTCCAAGCAACTAGGCAAGGGTTGGGTTTTTGTGTTTCTTTTTTCTGGGTTGTTTTTTCGTTTAACGTCCAATAACTGTCTACTTTTGTGCAAAATCTGCTGGTTAGACAATCGTATAACTGAATTACTTGACAAGTTACTTCCAGAACTGCATCAATGATGTTGCATCTGTAATTTTTTTTTTTTTTTTTTTGGTCTGCGGATGCTTTGTTCGATCCTTCATGGTATAATTTTTTTTTAAATGTTGAAAATGGGAGTAAAGGAAGTGTGGATAAAAAAAAGACTAAAAAAGAAATAAGTGACTCAGCCATACTGAACTAGATTTGGCTTGAACTATGTAAAATGGGTCGAATTATCTACGGTTAAAAGTAGCTGTACGAGAGAGAGAGAGAGAGAGAGAGAGAGAGAGAGAGAGAGAGAGAGAGAGAGAGAGAGAGAGAGAGAGAGAGAGTAGTTTGTTGCCATTGACATTACAGTCCATTGACATTACAGTCCTATTGGAGAGGAGTACAAAAAACTTCATGCATTTGAGACGTTACATAGCACTATGGGATATAGTTTTGGAATACTGTTTTTTCTTTCTTCTTTAAATTGTGAACTGTTTGTTGGATTTGTCAACTATGCATAGATTTGCTACTGTTTGGATTTGTTAGGTAGTTGGGGTTGAACAGAACTTTTCTTTTTTTTATGTAAATTTAAAGATAAATTTATGGATTTCTGAGAGAGAGAGAGAGAGAGAGAGAGAGAGAGAGAGAGAGAGAGAGAGAGAGAGAGAGAGAGAGAGAGAGAAATTGAAAATTGAAATTGAAAACAAAGTTTATTCAGTATAGGGGGTACAAATAAACATCACATAAGTAAAACAAAAAATATAATTGCAACAAAATATGAAATGAATCGATTTTACAAACATCACACATTCCACTGTAAAGAAACTGTAGATAATACAAGTATTAGTCATTCTTAATGCTTTCAGAACGTCTTTTGAAAACTTTATACAGGAATATGCATAAATTCTTGAGTAAATGTTCATTTTGACATGACAAAAGCAAGACTGCTCGAAATAAACATGGTTCTGAATAAAATTTAGAAGGAATATATCTTTGCCTGAGATCAAAAATAGCTGGACAGCAAAGCAAAATATGAACTTCATCTTCTTTGTCACTTTTACACAATGGACATACTAAATTGTTATTTTTAATCTTTTTGTAACGGTTAGAATGTATTGTCATATCTGTAATACCAAATCTAAACATTGTTAGGTAACGCTTTACATGTCTGTCAATATCCAGTGACAAATACAGTTCACAATTTCTAGATGTTTTAAATGTTCTATATAATGAAAATCTGTCGCTGTACTGGACATGGGCATTCCAGTTTTGCCATCTGCAATCAGTAAGTCTTTGACGAAATTCACGTAAGAAACCCTTAACATCCTGAACACCTTGATTTAACCATACAAGTCCAAAACCATTCTGACACAACACTTCACGAATACTAGCAACCCAAGTGTGTTTTTCATTATTATCAAGATTTAACAACATTTTGTAGGCTTGAAGTGGCAATCTATTTGTATCCATTTGTAATATTTTAAGCCAATAGCTTACACAACGCACTTGAGCAGTTATCCAAATAGGGTATCGGCCAGTTTCACCATAAACAAGATCGTTTGGAGTTTTACCAGTTATACCCAAAACCCTTTTAAGTGCATACAAATGAACTCTCTCAATACAAAAAGCAGCCTTATCTAGTCCCCATACTTCAGCTCCATACAATGTAATAGGTACAACCTGTGTATCAAAAATCTTCAAAAGGATTTGCAGAGAATTATTATTTATTGCATACATTTTCTTTAAAACAAACAATAAAGCATTTTTTGCTCTGCTGGCAAGATCTTCACAAGCAGCAGTAAAACTAAGCCTGGTAGAAAATTTTATGCCAAGATACTTGTAACAGTTTACAATAGCCATTTCCTCTCCATTAAACAACCATCTTTCCCTTGCTGCGAGATATCCACCCTTTCTAAAGACTACGATGTTACTCTTCTTCATATTTACCTTGAGCTGAAGCCTGGCTGCTGTTCCACTAAGATTGTTCAACTGAGTTTGAAGACCAATTGGTGTTTCAGATATAAGAGCTATGTCATCAGCTAGTAACAAAATGCACAGTTCTGTAACTTCAGGGGTGAGTGTTGCACCATGTCTTCCACTGTTTATTATATCTTTAGCTAGTTCATTAATAAATAAGGAAAAGAGGACAGGACTACAAGCATCACCCTGTTTAACTCCTCTAGTACACATGATATAATCAGTAAAGTCAGCACCACACCTAACCTTAGCTTTTACATTACAATACATACTTTTAATACATCTATACAGTTTACCTTTAATCCCAGAATTTTGCAAGATTGGCCACAGTAAGTTTCTTGAGACAGAGTCAAATGCCTTTTCAAAGTCTATGAAAGCTACCTATAATTTTCGATTTAATGTAAACTGTTTCTGTATAATTGCCATAAGTGTAAACATGTGGTCAGCTGTAGAGTAACCTTTCTTAAAGCCTGCTTGATGCTCACGAGAGAGAGAGAGAGAAGAGAGAGAGAGAGAAGAGAGAGAGAGAGAGAGAGAGAGAGAGAGAGAGAGAGAGAGAGAGAGAGAGAGAGAGAGAGAGATCTATACGTTAAAAGTGAGCGGCGAAAATGATAGATACTCAATGGGATATATCCGCAGGTGGAGGCATTTTGGTTGGGTGAAAAAAGTGAAATTAAAATGAACTGCGATTTCAAGCCAGGTTAAGTCTATCAATAATACCTCTTTTTCATTTAACGGTATGCATACGTCGCCGTACTTATGTGATCTGTTGTATCACTGTTTGTGCATTTTTACGCGTAATAACATGCGCATTGCTTGTAGGCCTAATCCTACTGATATACATTTGTAGACGCGCACGCGCGCAGCACGTGTGTGAAAAGATAAAGGAAACTACATATCTGCATGTGCCACTGTTGTAATCATCTTCATTTTTGCCTCTCTCTCGTCTTGTCTCCCCCCCCCTCCCCCCCACCTCCTCTCTCTCTCTTTCCCCCTCTCTCTCATATCATACCCCGTGGATTTAATCTCAAGATGTCTTGCTTGTTGGTGGGCAACAGAACGTCCTTCCATTACATTTTGTAAAACAAAATTAGGTCATCGCTTGCGAGAAGGAACGGATCATAAAATTAATAAACACAAACACACCGATTTAAAATCACGCCCGAAGACGGGATATGGCGCCTTAATGGTGAGACAGCGATTTCAAAAGCAAAAGTTTAAACTTTAGGCGCTCTAGTTGAAGATTAAGGAAGAAGAACAAATGGAATTCACCCGTTTGGAAACATGGAAACAAAATAGTGCCATCAGTTTACTTGTAGCTTGAAAGCTGCTTCCTCGTTTTAAATATCACGTCACTTGATTACGTCGTTTCCTTTAGACATACTTAGTCACTTCCTGCGAAGAAGCCGCGATGTTTTTTGCATACTATGTGTGTTTGCGAGGAGGATATGTCGGTCGATTCCTTACTGCTTGTGACAAGAAGAAAAGGACGTGGGAGGGGGTGGAGAAAGAAGTAAGAAGAACGAAAGGAAGTCTGATTCAGCGATACCGAACTGAATACAGCAAGCAACAAAAGAAAATAGATCTGGCTGCAGCAGTCACTACTAGTACTGTAGTAGTGGTGGATAGAGGTGATGGGATAGATCTAAGTCGTTTCCTGGTGGCGAAAATAGATGTTTTGCAGTCTCGGTTTGCTGGCGTCAGTGAAGTACTGCTGGCCTTCCTTTCTCTTTGTCGCGACTCTTCCTTGCATAGACTGATGTCAACCAAGTCGATTCTTTTGTTTTTGTTCATATGCCCGATATACTTCGATTCCCGTTTGAGGAGATTTTTCTCCAGGAGTTAACATCAGCGCTGACTCCACTCTCCCCAAAAGTCCTTCAAATGAAACTATAAACCGAGGCCCCGTGTGTGAACGCACGCAGAACACCTTGGGCACACGTTAAATCCAGTTCCGCTTTTCGTAAGAGTAGGCCACCGCATGCCGGTGGGAACAGATGATATTTACAAAACTGCAAACACACGGTGACTGGATGTTAAAAAGCACAAGAGTGCTCATTCCATTATCCTCGATATAAAGGAATAAGATAAATAAAAGTATACTTCAGTTTTCTTTGGTAGATCCCTGTGAGCATTTTACGTTGGACAGTTACTTTCTTTAGCACACTGTACTTGTTTCTGCTTGTTTGTTTTGGGGGTTTCTGCTTTTTGTGGGTTTTTTTTCGTCTTATCCATTTTATCCGTAAGAGGACACAATCATGTAGAAATATAATTATTTCTGCTGCATTTATCTTATTTTCGTCATCTTTCTTGACAGTCCAGACCTCACATCGGTACATGACAACAGGCTTAATCAAGCAGCGTAAAATTCTTCGGTTTTATTGGTATGCCCTTGTCTTCCCATTATTATGCTGTTCAGCTAGACTGGTTGGGTTTTTTTTCTTGCCTGGCCATGCCTGCTCTTGATCTCACGTCCTTGCTGCAAGATCCTGTGTTGGTTTAACTGAACCCGGTCCCATTCTCAAATAAGATGTATTCAACTCTCTCTGTCTCTCTGTCTCTGTCTCTCTCTCTCTCTCGAACGCAGGCTCCCCAGGGAGTAATAGAATTCTGAAGCGCATTTTTTGGAGAAAAAACCAACAACATCGCCATAACATTTCAAGTCGCTTTGTGGGAAAAAAAATGTTATTTTTAATGGACAGTTATGCATTTCTTTGCTTATGTGTATAAGCATTTGATTGTATTTTTGTCTTGCATCTGAATGTGTGCACATGTGTATGCCGGGGTGTATTTGTTTAGAAAGAAACGACTGCTTGCATGAGCCAATGTCATGATAATCGTTGTCATCATCAACATCATTATCATCATCGTCATCATTCTATCATCAGCCATCTCTCTCTCTATCTCTCTCTCCGGCATAGCATGTGCATCTAAAAATATTGCTTGTTGCTTGCAATAACAATAGTACTTTATACTCTAGGTTTCACGTGTTTCTCCACATGAAAACAAATGATTACGCACATCACTGCTTTTCATTTTTCTTTTTCTCCGTTGTTTTTCCCCTGAGGTGTCACCAGCTGCTTTGATGATTTAAACTTCACGTCACTTGATTACGTCCTTTCCCTTTGACTGTTGCTGTGCTTAGTCATGCTTTGACGTTTTTTCAGAATATAGCTAGGTCTTGTTTGTGTGAATGTTTTGGTTCACATTTAAAGGTAAAGGTAAACAGAACAGAAAAGATGATGAGAAAAGGAGAGAAAAAAAAGTGATGAAAGATCTAAAAGTCAACCGCACAAAACAAGTCTATATTATAAGTTATGAGCGTGAAATGTTTTAAGACAGCTGAATTATATATCAGGTTGTGGTTCATCAGTAATATTCCTCTCTCTCCTCTCTCTCTCCTCTCATCCCTCTCTCTCTCTCTCTCTCCTCTCTCTCTCTCTCTCTCTCTCTCTCTCTGTGTCAGTGTGTGTGTGTGTGTTGTGTGTGTGTGTGTGTGTGTGTGTGTGTGTGTGTGTGTGTGTGTGTGTGTGAATGATATCACACATAGTGGCTCTAGTCTGCAGGCGTTGCTAGCAAGAACCATAGAAGCGATGCACTGGATTTCTGCACACACGTAACAGCACATTAGACTAATGCACACATCCTTTGTATCTATATTCTTGAGAGGGTTTTCCCCCTAAGCTGTCGTCAGCTGTTTTGTCTATGGATTGCATCGTCTGCTTGTGACGGGCTCTGTCACAGTGGTATCGATGTTTCTGCATCATATGTAGGTAGACCTTTGTTTGTGTGCAAGTTTTGGTCGATGTCTTCTCTGTGTTGTTGTTTGTTCCCCCAGCTTAACACCTTGGAGGTCATGCGCAATATGCCTCACTCATCACACCTGGGAATCAGTTTATGTGGGACTGTTAAGTGCACACTGGATAAGTAGTTTGTGTAAACATGACTATTTTGATTGCGACATCGGCAACCGTACTCCAACTTCGGAGAATCGTTTCCCTCATTTTATGGAGAGTGCTGGTTGTTACAGTAAGAGCTTGTTTTGGCTGAAAACAGCTTCAACATGATTTTTTTTTTAAAGCATAACAACATATTAATGTAGTCCTTGGCATTTCTTATTCTAGTAACTAACGAAGCTTTAAGCCTGGCCTATTGTAATCTAATAACCAAAAACCAAAGACAGAAGTAAGTGAAGAAAGAATGAGAGATAAAAACCTAGTTATTCTGAACGCGTAGTTGGTAATGAAGAGAATATATCGAATCGTCATAATATCTTATTTAAAAGTAGCAGAATAAAGTGGGCAGTGGGGGTGAAGATTATCCTTGTACAGTTGTCACTAAGGGGAAAATCGTAGCTATTTGATGATCATGACAAGGCTATCTAACAGGTATGTTTGCTTGAGTGATAAACGTGAAATGTTTGAACATAATTATTGCAAATTCAGATCTGAATTGGGGTAGATTTCTCAATAACACGGAAAGTCATGCAGTGGATTTCATGTGTTTATCTCCAAATAACTTTTTTGACTGGTGTGCAATTGTTTTCCCTCGTTTTATTAATTTATTTCCTGTGTCTGCTATTTTTGTGACTTTTTTTCGCTCCTGAAACTATTGTCAGATGCTGTTTTGTTTTTATTACTACGTCAGTTCATTACGTCATTTTTTTGTCAGGCTTAAGTCACTTCGGAAGCAATATTGACGCTTTTTGCGTAATACGTCAGTCTATGTTTACGTAAATGTTTAGGTCAATGCTTTTATTGTGTAGTGATAAGAAAGCACAAACTAAAGAAGACAGAGAGAAAAATAACAGTCGAGAGTCAACCAGTGTGAACTAGATTTACTTGGCAGTGGAGAAAATAGATCGAATTGTTTCTGTTAAAAATAACAGCAGGGACCACCCATCCTCCAGATCCCCCCACCCTCCCGAAAAAAGCCAACAAAGTTAAACAACACCACGCACACAAACCCAACAACAACAAAAAACAAAAGCGAACAAAAGAAAAAGAAACTAAAACAAATGAAACAAAATAATTACAAAACAAAGAAAGGACAAAAAAAAAAAGTCAACCAAGCCAAACCTGACAGTTTTCTAAGACACATAACCGCAACCGACTTGACCGATAAAGAAAGATTGTGTTTTTTACCAGTGCAGTGACTTGACCATTTGATGGAGCAGTGTAGTGTAGTGTAGTGTAGTGTGGCATAGCGTAGTGCAGCGCTGTAAATTGTGTAGTATTATGTTGTATGGTGTAGTGTAGTGTAATGTAGTTTTGTGTAGCGTGGTGCACTGTAACGTAGTGTAGTGTGGTGTTGTGAATTGTAGTGTAGTGCAGAGTTGTGAAGCGTAGTGTCGCGTTGTAAATGTTGTGAAGTGTAGTGTAGTATTGTGTGAATTGCAGTGCAGTGCAGTGCAGTGCAGTGTAGTGTTGTGAAGTGTAGTATATGTGAAGTGTACTGCTGCGTAGTGATGTGAAAAGTAGAGTACTATCAATGGCAGGGGGAAATTGGGAATGCCATTGTAGAGTGACACCAGGGCTAAGATAAATTATAGATGGTACAGTGATCATGGCTACCATCCTACATCTCTCTCTCTATCTCTCTCTCTCTGATTTAATTAAAGCGGGGGGGGGGGGGGGGGGGGGGGGGTGCGCCGCGCGCGCGTGCTTGCGTGCGTGCGCGCGCCTGATCAAACATAGTGAATCCTGTCTTCTGGAGCTTTGTTGCTGGGCAATGACGATTCAAAGTGTGCACAGAATCCAATGTTCTTACTGGCATGAAAACAACGCATTCGACCGTATGCATATCTTGTTTTTTACTTTTTTTCTATTTCTGTGTTACTCTGTGCTTTTTTTCTTCTTCTTCTTTAGGATTCGTCAGCTGCTTTGTTGTTTTAAATATCACGTCATTTGATTACGTGTGTTCCTTTTGACAAATTCAGTCACTTAGGAAACAGTCTCGGCGTTTTTGCATAACGCGACCTATGTTTGTGTAGATGTTTCGGTCGATGCTTCAGAGTTTAATGACAGAAAAGAAGTTGTTAGTAAGAAAGGAAATGAGAACAGAAAGATAGAGAAGAAAAATATCGTGAGCGAAAAATAATGTACTGAAGTCAACCTACAAATTGAGCGAGTGGATCAAAATGTTTGCAGTAAAAAAAAAAAAAAAAAAAGTTTCAGAAAATGTGTGTGTGTGTGTGTGTGTGTGTGTGTGTGTGTGTGTGTGTGTGCGTGCGTGCGTGTTGCGTGCGTGCGTGCGTGCGTGTGTATTGATGTGCACTCTTGCCTATGCATGAGTGTTGTGTATAATCTAGCTTTCGTGCATATGGAAGTTATGAAGGAAGTGGAAAAGAGGACCGGTCTTTTTCGGTGCTGCTGTTGACATCAACATCCATAAGTCACCAATATATATATATATATAATATATATATATATATATATAATATATATATATATATATATAATAACAAGGAAAAAACAAAACAAACAAGTTGTTGTGCATTTGGTCTCTGACATTTCGGTTTATTCAACCTTCCTCAGAGAGGTTCTATGAAAGACAAACTCAAACACAGCCAGATTATCAACTGCGGAAATGGAAGCTGCTAAAGGCGTCTAGATAGATACCAAATTATGGAGTGACTAGCTACTATGACCTGCCTTCTTAGTCCAGTCTCAGCTTCCATAGTCAGTGACTTTATCTTGTTGCAGCTAAACCTAGAGGTTAGGAATATACTGGATGAGTAAAGGTTTTGGTGGGTGTGGTGTGGTGGGTGGAGGACAGGGGTGTTTTCAAAAAAATTATGATGCAGGTTTCAGTTATATTTCAGTTTCCATACATCTTGTGTTAGACAAGGACACACGTAAACCTTTCACACACACACACACACACACACACACACACACACAGCACGCACGCACGCACGCACGCACGCACGCACGCACGCACGCACGCACGCACGCACGCACGCACACCCACACACCCCACACACACACACACACACACACTTACACACACATATCTAATATAACTTGAAGTGAACAGACATAAACTCAGACTCGCACACACACAAAATCCTCTCTCTCTCTCTCCTCTCTCTCTTCTCTCCCCTCTCTCTCTCTCCTCTCTCTCTGTCTCTGTCCCCTCTGTCTCTCCCCTGTCTCTCTCCTGTCTCTCTGTCCTTCTCTCTTCTCTCGCTCTGTCTGTCTGTCTGCCCTGTCTGTCTCCTCTCTCATCTCTCTCTCTCTCTCACTCTCTTCTCCTCTCTCTCCTCTTCTCTCTCTCTCTCTCTCTCTCTCATTATTCCGCTTAACCATGCACCCCTGTCTGTTGTTAGTAATAACAATGGGAAAATAATGCACTGGATTTCATATAGCTATAGATATGCAAACAGTGTACTTGTCTGTGAATTCATCCCTTTGCATTTTTTTCTGCTCGTTTATTGGTCTTTCCCTTTGAGCTGCCGTCAACTGCTTTGTCTTTTGAATATCACGTCATTCGATGACGTCGTTTCTTTTGATGGGTTTAGTCACTATAGAAACAGCGTCCAGGTTGTTGGGTTTTGCACAAAACATTTGTTTGTTCTTTAGTTTAGCATCGTCAAGTTTACAGTGATAATATAAGGAAGGGGGAAATGTAAGATTTTAACAAACGTGGGGGGGGGGGGGGGGGGGGGGGGGGGGGGGGGGGGGGGGGGGGGGGGGGGGGGGGCTGAGATATTAATATGTAAGCAACATACGCGTGCGGGGCCCTGTGTGTTTTTCTTCTCATGGTTTAATGTCCATTCACTGCAAGGTGATTTACACAGCAAAATACGTAGGTCTGTAATGATGCTTTATTGAACGCTTCACAGCTTAGTGATACCAAAAGTAAGAAAAATCACAGAGGAAAAATATGACAAAGACCCTATAGTCACGAGTACCTAGACTTACTGACTCTGGAGAAAATAGGTCAAACTGCTATGACGAAAAGTACCGTTAGGGAGATGTAAGGTGGAGGGAGGGGGGAGGGCGGAAGAGGAGGGTTGGGGGTTCCATTAGTCGTCACCTTGGAGCGAAAATGATAGATGGTTGATGGATCACGCCCTAAGCCTACATGTTCATTCGTCTGAGAGATAAACGCGAAATGTCTTGAGATTGCGTAATGCATCACTGATATCTTTTCCCAGACAGACTTAGTATGCAAATGAATGTCGCCTATGTTAGGTGTTAAGGTGAAGCGTTTAACTAATGCGTTTTCTGACTTGTGCATGTAAATTTGCACCTTCGAGTGTATTATGTATGTAGATTGGGAAGGGGGGGGGGGTGGTATCCTGGTGTTTAGAGCTTTGAGTTTTGCAATCTGACGGTTCAGGTTCGAGTCACAACCGAGGCAACCATTCGAGGGAATTTTCCTCCTGGAGTGAGCATCAGTACAGACTCCATGCCCCATGTGCAACCCATGCAAAACATTTTGCACACACGTTAAAAACCTGTTCTGCTGTTTTGAAAGACTTGGCCATTGGGTGCCAGCAGGAACGGATTACAAATTTACGTTGAAAAAAACCCCAAACCCAAAAAACCACCAAAAAACCCAACCCCTAAACGTATGCACACTGGTGTCCTGTTGAGACATTAAATTTTTATAAATTCATCATTCCTGTATTTTTTATTCCTGTATTCTTATATATGGCTTGTAACCCACCGGAATTTTTCTGTTTTAGAGATAATAAAGTATTTTGAATTTGAATTCTCGAAATCGGAACGTGGTTACCTTAATGGGGGGTTAAAACGGTCACATACGCAAAATCTCCACCATTGATTTAACATCGGAGCTCTGGGCTAGAACGAAAAAAAAAAGATGTAGATGCAGGTGCATAATATCAGTGTAGAAAAGAGACAAAGAAAATATGGGTGTGTGAGCGCCGTTGTGGTCGTCTTCGTCGTCGTCATCCTCATAATCATCAGTGTGTAATAATTTTTTTTAAAATGCTGTTCACTTTGCACTTTATCTAGCTTCTGTCACACAACCACACACACAACACCCAACACACACCACACACACACACACCCCTTTTTCCAGAAACCATTGATAGTGACAAGAAGAGTGACGCGCCGATCTGCAGATACTGCGTCATACACCTGTGACGTCTTTATTTTGTTGTATTTGCCTATTGACAAGGCTCAATCGTCTCTAAAGCCACGTCGATGTTTCTCCATAACAAAGTATGCTTGTGAGAATGTTCCAATAGGTCTCACATAGGTCATCGAAAAAATCTAACCAAACCAACAACCAGCCAACAACAAAAATCAAAAACACAACAGAAAACGGAACAAAATGAAGCACGGAAAGAAAGAAAGAAAACAAAAGAAAAAAAAAAACACGGGGAAATAGTCTGTCAGCAAAGGCGAAAATAAAATGGAATAGGTAAGGTAAAAAAAAGCATAGGGAGCAGAAGAAGGGGAGGGGGGGGGGAGAGGGTAAAAGGAAGTGACGTCACTTGCGTGAGATGGCGGTCACTGAGGGTGAAATGACGTCACTGATGTCACTTGGAGTGCAAATAATTGATGGTTGATGACTACTTCCGTAGTTTTTTCGTGTGTGTATGTGTGGAAAGTGCAGTAATTTTAATGTGTTCTTATCATATCAATTGTGTAAAAATCTATTTTAAGGTATTTTATCCTAAATTTTTTTTGCGTGCGGTGCGTGCGTGGTTCGGCGGGGGTTTTTTGTGTGGGTTTTTGTTTTGTTTGGGGTTGTGTGTTGTGTGTGTGGCAACTTTTAGTTTTGTGGCTTTATGGTTCTGTCAAGTTTCTGCTGTGTATACTTCATTGATTTGCACTTTAAAAAACTTTGCATAAGCTTTCCATGGGGCAAACTTTAATAAGAAAAAAAACTTTTTGCGAGTGCCCTTAAGTGATCTTTTGCTAAAATGGGTTTTATCCCAAAACCCTTTTGCCTCGTCTGCCCCTTCCTGGCCTGTCGGGCCTCTGCTTTTCTGTCTCTGTCTTTTTTCTTGTGTCGTTGTCTGTTTTTTTTTCCCCTTTTTTCCCCCCATCTCTTCCCCCCCCCTCCCCCCCCCTCCCCCTCCCCCCCCAAAATTTCCCCCCTTTTTCCCCCCCCCCCTTTTTCCTCCCCCCCCTTCCTCCATCTTCCCCCCCCTCCCCCCTCTCTCTCCTTCCCCCCTTCCCCCCCCT
>JASPKP010004355.1:15000-17787 GCA_030674155.1 Stramonita haemastoma | reverse complement strand
GGTGGCGGGGGTCAAAAACCGGGCCTTTTGGGCATCATTATATACAAATGAGCCTTTGCTTATTGAAGCGGGGGGGGGGGGGGGGTGATGTTTATGCGTTAGTTGTACGTTGTTTGTATTGGAATGTGGCAATGCGTGGTGCATCATATTGTATAATATATTAGTTTTTTTGGTGTGTTTCCGGGGGTGTTTTCTGTCTACACTGTAGCATGTTTTTTGAGCTTATGCATGTGGGCTGTCTACGTATGCGCGGGGTGCGTGCGTTCGCTGGTGTTTATGTATGCATTTTTTGGTGGTTGTGTGTGTGGGCGGAGACCCTCTAGGTTGCTGTGGTGCATCATATTGTATGATACAGTTATTATTTGATGTGTGTGTCGGGGGGGTGATTTATGTCTACTGTGTACCATGTTTCTTCACTTACGCATGGGGCATGTGTACGTATGCGCGCCTACGTGCGTTCGCTGATTTTATGCATGCGGTTTTTTGTTTTTGTCTGTGTGGCGGAGACCTAACACTTTGTTGTGGTGCCTCATTTGTATGATACTATCATTTTTTTATATGTGTTCGTTAATGATTTGTGTCTACACTCTACCGTCTTTCTTCAGCTTATGCTTGGGGGGGGTGTACTTTATGCGCGCGTGCGTGCGTTCGCTGATGCTTATGCATGCGGTTTTTTGTGTTTGTGCGTGTGGCAGAGACCCTCCACTTTACTGTGGTGACACATTGTATGATATTCTTATTTCATGTGTGTTGTAGGGGTCATTATTGTCAAACACTGTCCCCTGTTTCTTTCCCACAAACTTGGCTCTGTACAGTCGGGTTTGGCATCTTCGGGCCGCCGTATCGCCACAAGTTGAGCGCCACTCACATCGGAAATGGTTGTAAAGTTTGCATGCATAGGGTAGAGCACGGTCTCGGTGCCGTGGGCTCTGTCACTGTGCAAAATTGCGGGTGGCAGGGGCTAAAACCGGGCTTTGCATCATATATATACGAAATGCGCCTTTAGCTTATTGAAGGCGGAGGGGGGGGGGATGATGTTTATGCGTTAGTGTGTACGTTTGTTTGTATTGTGTGAATGTGGTAATGCTGTGGTGCATCATATTGTATAATATTTTTATTATTTGATGTGTGTTCCGGCTGGATTTATGTCTACACTGTAGCATGTTTCTTGAGCTTATTCATGCGGGATGTGTACGTTGTGCGCGTGCGTGTTTTCGCTGGTGTTTATGCATGCAGTTTTTTGTTTTTTTGTATGTTGTTGAGACCCTACACTTTTCTGTGGTGCATCATTTTGTATGATACTATGATATTTGATTGTGTTCGGGGGGTGATTCATGTCTACACTGTTCTATGTTTCTGCAGCTTATGCATATGGGATGGTTTTTTAAGAATGCATTTATAGAGTAGAGCACAGTCTTGGTGGCTTGAGCTCTGTAACTATGCAAAAGTGCGGGTGGCACGGACTTGAATTCTACGTTTTCGTTACAT
The DNA here is from genome assembly GCA_030674155.1 of Stramonita haemastoma. Lineage (NCBI taxonomy): Eukaryota > Metazoa > Mollusca > Gastropoda > Neogastropoda > Muricidae > Stramonita > Stramonita haemastoma. Next base: position 16,299 of record JASPKP010004355.1, on the reverse strand, counting down.
CTTTTGAAAATGGGCCTTTAGCTTATGCAATGGGAGGGTGTACGTGTGTGCGCGTTCGTTCGTTAGCTGGTATTTATGCCTGCGGTGTTCTGGGTTTGTGCGTGTGGCAGAGACTCGACACTGCTGTGGTGCATCATATTGTATGATATTCTTAATTGATGTGTGTTGTAGGGGTCATTGTTTTCCACACTATACTCTGTTTCTTTCCGACAATCTTGGCCTACTATAAGCCGGCTTGGCATCTTTGGTACTGCGGTTTCGGCACAAGTTCAGCGCCACTAACATCGAAAATGGTTGTACAGTTTGTATGCATAGCGAAGAGCACGGTCTCGGTGCCGTGGGCTCAGTAACTGTGGAAAACTGCCGGTGGCGTTGCATCATAGTTTTCGAAGTGCTCCTTTAGCTTATTCATGGTTTGGTTTTAGGGGGGGGGGGGGGGGGGGGCTATGCATGAGTGCTGGTGTTAATTCTGTGCTTTCTTTGTGCGTGTTAATGTGGCAATGATGTAGTGCATCATATTGTTTGATATTATCATTATTTTAGGTGTGTTTTGGGGGTATGTTATGTCTACACTGTACCATGTTACTTGAGCTTATGCATGGGGGATGTTTACGTATGAGCGCGTGCGTGCGTTCGCTGGTGTTTATGCATGCGTGTTATTGTATTTGTGTGTGTGGCGGAGACCCTACACTCTGCTGTGGTGCATCATATTGTATGATATTTATCTTATTTGATGTTTGTTCTTTGTAAGATTTATGTCTACACCGTACCATGTTTCTTGAGCTTATGGATGGGGGGGGGGGGGGGGGGGGTCCTATGCGCGCGTGCGAGCGTTCGTTGGTGTTTATGCATGAGTTTTTTTGTGTTTGTCTGTGTGGCGGAGACCCTACAGTTTGCTGTGGTGCATCATATTGTATAATACTATTATTTGATATGTGTCGTAGGGGTCATTATTGGTATGTTGGTAACGGAGTGGACTTGGGTTGGTGTGGCTCTTGGCGGAAGATCATATACCTTGGAATATTCATGCATGCGTCAGTTACACATGGCGAAACTCGAGATTCAGCGAGGCATAACCAATGAAACTGATTCCCACTGCTGTACAGTATGGTCGCAATATCGTCTTTTATGTCAGTTATATTGTTGATATTCAGGTAGCCTACAGGGAGACCTTGTTTTGATGGCGACCTGTCTGAAGTTAGAGGCATATCTATATAAAGGTTAATGTCGCTTATATGTTAATCTTGATCTGTCCGTTTAAACAATCTATCAAAAATTGACTGATAAGCAGGCTTTCAA
>JASPKP010004355.1:0-10000 GCA_030674155.1 Stramonita haemastoma | reverse complement strand
GCTCGGATATAAATCTTGCTTATAAAAAACCTCTCTTATAAGAACGTCAATTTCTGGTCCCACCGAGGATGTTAGCTCGGATATAAGAAAGTCTAATCGGTTTTGAGAACTTTACTTTGCAAAAGCGAGACCTCCTTCAGTCAATTTCCTGTAAGCGAGCTCACCAGACCGAAAGCGTTTCCACGAAAAACCCAACTTGATTCTTTCAGGAAATTTTGACGTCATACCAGATGTGGCTGGCAAGTTTTGAACAACACAAACATAAAAGCAAAATTTCTCCAATAACATTGTTTCTTTTTCATTCGTTCGCATTACATGGACTCTCACGCACAGGGTGTATTTTATGCAACAGCTTGGGCAGGTGCCTGTAGGCCCCTTCTTTCCCTATTTGACAGTCCTAGCTGGAATCGGAAAGGCAAAGCCAGCCTCAGATCTCAAAATTTTTGCCAGCACTTCGAACGTGTTGTTGCTGTGGCTTGAATCCTCATAAGGAACGCCCCAAGTTTCTCTTGTCAAAGCGGTTGTAAAATAATACCAATACATGCATAAAATTTGAATAAGTCGCCCTAAATAGTACAGACTCTTTTATTTCATATTGTTGAGCATATGGCGTTGTCATTCAAGTGTCATTTGTTTCCAGTAAATGAGGTTGCATTTATTTACTTGTGTTAGTTATTATGACTTTATCTTCAAGCAAATTCATGGACTTCTGAATCCTGTTGACAGGTTTTTTTATAGTTTCCCTGCCGTTTCAGTCGCAGGCTTTCAGTAACAGCCAATCAAAACTTATTTCCAGCTTGTCATTTATACCAGTATCAGTGAGGTGTCTGGTAGTAAGTTTTTATTCAATCATTTCAAGGTTTCTTTGCGATATTTTTAACGATTTTTAATCCTGTGATAAGTGATTCACCGAAGATCTTGAGTAGACAGTCAAGCATTGATCACTTTCTATTCTCTTTCCGAAAAAAGTTCCTGCTTTATTTTAGTAATGGTTTTTCGTTTAAAATTACAGAAATAAAAGTTGTTGAATCCACAGAATTCCTCTGTGTGTGTGTGTGTGTGTGTGTGTGTGTGTGTGTGTGTGTGTGTGTGTGTGTGTGTGTGTGTGTGTGTGTGTGTGTGTGTGTGTGTGTGTGTGTGTGTGTGTGTGTGTGAGTGTTTTAAGTTGCTTTAGATTTTGAACATATTTGTCGCTGAATTTCAGCCAAAACATGGAGAAGGCTATAGTTTAAAATCTCATTTCTATATAGATGGAACGAGACCAGAACGAACCAAAAAGAACAACCACAGCAGCAGCAGCAGCAACAACAACAATGAACAACAACAAGAGCAAATACAAACTTGATGAGTAATTGTAGATAGGGCGTGTTTGTTTGTTTTTACCATTATGAAATGTCCAATTAGCTATTATTCTACTCATTTACACTTTTGCCCGCTTATAAGAAAGCACATTCAAACTAATGTTCAGGTACTCGAAAATAAGAAAGTCCGCTTAAAATAAAGCCCGCTTATAAGAAAACCTAAAATCAGGTCCTGACGACTTTCTTGTAAGCGGGTCCCACTGTACTGACATAATCATAATGTCTCTGATGCCCCCACCACGGGAATTGCAGACCCTGATGTGGAAACAGTCGTCTGTAGCCTGGATGTTGCTGGTTGTGGTCAGATGCGTAAGCTGGTGCCTGGTGTATGGTCGGCTTAGGGTAGAACTGGCGTCTGGGTTTTCTCTTTTGGTTGTTCCCAGAACAGTGAATGTACGTATCTGCCGATGTTCCTGTCAAGCGTACTAGAACCCAGGGCATTCGTGGTCATATTTTCATGTAAAATAAAAGATACACATTTTTTTCTCATACAATTCCGAACATACCATGGCGTTATACAAGTCTCTTGTAGCAATCGAGAGAAACGTGGATAACAGCAGACATTGAAAGAAGGATACAGGCAATGGAGATGAGATTCTTTCGCAAAACTGAAACCTTGATTGAAAACGCCATTCAGCTATATGAAGAACTGACTTCAGTAAACAATTGCAAACTGAGGTGGTGCAGGCATATCCACAAACATAGGGACTGGCCAAGACTGTCCTACAGGGAACAGTAAGGGGAGGGATACGAAGAGGCAGACGGAGAAAACGATGGGAAGACAGCATCAGAGAGTGGACAGGCCTTGGGTGGAGCAGTCAGCTACAGAAAGCTGAAAATCGTGAGAAGTGGAGGAAGCTGGTATCAACATCTTCAGTGGTGCCCTAATGGTCTGCTAGATTAGAGGTGAAGTGTGGTGAGGTGAGGTACATGTGTACATGCTGGTGCATGCTTGTGCAAAATGCGCACAGCAGGTTACGATCAATGCACAAGCATGCACACTGGTCTCTTTCAAACAAAAGCTACTGTTCAAACTATGTGATGAGCCGTACGTTCTTCACTGTCATGATCCCCCTGATGCCACAACGGCTTGTTTTAACACTGCTGTGCAGGTTTTACTCTCTTGTTTTAACACTGCTGTGCAGGTTTTACTCTCTTGTTTTAACACTGCTGTGCAGGTTTTACTCTCTTGTTTTAACATTGCTGTGCAGGTTTTACTCTCTTGTTTTAACATTGCTGTGCAGGTTTTACTCTCTTGTTTTACCATTGAGTTTGCTAGATGGTGGGCTTATGCTAGGGATTTTTACGATATATATATATATATATATTTATTTATATGTATATATATATATATATTTATATGTGTATATATATATATATATATATATATATATATATATATATGTATATATATATATAAAATTATATATGTATATATGTATATATATATATATATATATATATATATATATATATATATATATATATATATCGTAAAAATCCCTAGCATAAGCCCACCATCTAGCAAACGCCCATCCCCCACTTTGGCCCAAAAGTTGTGCACAGGGGAACTACCTAGCAAACGCCCACCCTGCTTTTTTCAGAGACTGTGCTCACTTTCACCAGAATTTGTGCAGACTGCTCTAAAAGTCTTCTTTTCCCCCTTCTTTACCTTTTCGCGTTTCTTTCCCTTTTTCTTATTCTTTGTCTCCTCTCCTCACTCCCACCCATCCCCAACAAAGTGAATTAAAATTAAGTCATGCTGTTTCCACTGACGTCTTTTGTCTGTCAGTGATGTACCGGTACTTTGACGATGCTTCCTGATGGCCGGAAGTTGGTTCTTGATCTTGAATCTCTCTGTGCCATTTTTGCAAGATACCGAAGCAACAGTCTTACACTGTATATTTTCAAATTTGAATCCCATTAGTATCTGGATAAGAAGCAGGTGGGAATGTTTCGGAGTGTGCCCGTGAATTTTCTGTGGATAGGAAGAGGATCAGGGAATGGAGTGAAAACAGAGATAGACTTGAACAGCAGTACGGAAAAGACAAACAAAAACGGAAACTGTCAAAAGGACCAGCAGTTAAATCTGAACATGTCGACCAAGGTGTGCTGCATTATCTGGAAGATGAAAGATCTGAAGGCAGGGTATTGCGAAACAAGGACCTACAACGGAAAGCGATGGAACTCGTTGGCCTTCTTTGCTGCAAAGTCCCTTTTTTATATTTTCCTTCACTTCCACTCACACGACCTAACTTACATGCTTTCGGGGTTTGTATTCACTCAATTACACGGTTGAGTACAAAAATTACTTTGTGCAAAGGGGTTCATCCCTAGCAAACGCCACACCCTCGATTTTGCCCAAAATCAGTGCACAGGGTGGATGGGCGTATGCTAGGGATATATATATATATATATATATAATATATATATATATATATATATATATATATATATATATATATATATTATATATATATATATATATATATACATATAATACAGAGAGAGAGAGATTTAATTTGATTTATTCTTTTATATCGAGGATAATGGAATAAGCACTCTTGTGCTTTTTACATCAAGTCCCTGTGTGTATGCACTTTTGTAAAAGTCATCTGTTTCCACCGGCACACGATGGCCTACTCTTACGAAAAGCGGAACATGATTTAACGTGCGCAAGATGTTGTGCGTGCGTTCACACACAGGGTCTTGGTTTATAGTCTCATCCGAAGGACTTTTAGGGAGAGTGGAGTCAGCACTGATGTTAACTCCAGGAGAAAAATCTCCTCGACCGGAATCGAACCCGGGTCGTGAAATTGCCAGCGCAATGTTCTGACCACTAGGCTATCTATTTCCCCAGAGAGAGAGGGAGAGAGAGATGGAGAAAGAATTTTTCCAAGGAGGGTTTATAAATGGAGTACGGGAAAAGAAGAAGGAACGTGATGGAGGAAGAGAATCTTCATCACAGTGGTGTCACTTTATTTTTTGTTTTCTCCCCCTCAGATCCTCCCACAACAGTATATTTGGAATCAACCAGTTCAGGATGACCAAACCGTGGACGAACACCAATCTGTGGATTTCCGCTGTCAGAAAAGCAATGGACGGCCTGATCCCACCCTAAGTCTGCAGAAGACAGACAACAACACTGAACTGGCCAGCAGGACAAACTATCTGAGATATGTGGTGGTCAGCAGGTGTGAGGACAGTGGGCAGTATCAGTGTACAGCAGACAACGGTATGGGGCCCAAGGTCACTGGTACACCAAGATCCCTCTTTGTGCGATGTGAGTAGAGAGAGCAAGGGGTTCTGAGATGATTCATCACATGTGGCTTGGTTTGGTTTGGTTTGGTTTTGGTTGTTGTTGTTGTTGTTGTTGTTGTTTGGTTTGGGCTGTTTGGGGTTTTCTTTGTTTGTTTGTTTGTTGTTTGTTTTGTATGTATTGGTGTTTTGGGGTGTTTTTGTTTTGGTTGTTGTTTTGTGTAGAAACATTGATTGCTGAAAACCTTAACCTGTCCCTTCGTTAGGTTGATGATTTTCTCAAAGATCTTATGCATAAAGTAACTATTGCGAGAGTAAATAAGAATGTTTTGATTAACACATTTGTTCACTTTCATTTTTGCAAAGTGTGTTCGCGTGCAAAAAAAGTATGTTGATAGGTTAATAAATCTTAAAACTGATTTTTTGTTTGAGTTTTATGTATAATCCACTGTTTTAAGCTATGAACAGAGCAAATGGGACGCCATCTTGCTTCACTGAAAGTGTCCCATCATCTTTTTCTTTCAATCTTTGAGAAGTGACCAGAGCACCCCATGGAATGTTCAGGCAGTGTGCTACAGGCATGTTGAACCTGACAGCCCGCATCCCTGCCACAGGCTGTGGATTGGTGGCTGAGTGTCTTCATGTCGTCCATACCATCAGTCATAGCTGGCCTGTTCCTCTCTTTTCACGCAAATCTGATAGGTTTTTTCTGATGAGCTGCCCTGAAGTCAGAACGTGTCGGCTGAGGCCAGCAGGCAGACCTCCTGCAGAGTGACAAGCACAGGGAAAGATCAGACACTATACAACCCACCCAATATGGCCATGGCAATGCAATCAGATCATGGTATTTCTTTTGGATTGTTTATAAATTCTAGAAATATCATCTTTAGCGGTTCTTAAAAATAAATTGTAGACATTTTTTAAGGTAGTGAAAATCGTTTTGATTCCTGACTGCTGTTTGAATGCTTGTGCATTGAAATGCATGACACAGGCTCCCCAAGAGGACGAGAGGACGTGGGAGAAGTGAACTTCAACAAAAGTCTGTGTCACAACCTTTGATGTCACCGCCTTCCCTGTGCCAAATAAGGTCACCTTTAAGTACCTGGGACCACTGGGAAATGAAACACAGTCCTCTGATGTCGATGTGGGCAAGATCCAACTGACGGAGAGTGTAAAGCGAAAGCAGGCGTCATCTACCAGTCGTCCTGTACGGTGACAGTGAACAGTGTCACAGATGAGACAGCGGCAGGTTTCTACACCGTGACAGTCACCAACGTGAGAGGCAGCGGAGATTTCCGTTTAAAGATTCTGTTCAGAGGTGAGTGTCGCTGATATTCTTCACTTTGATGTCATTCATGAAAAGGAAAAACTCGATGTAGGATACCAAGAGTTGTTTGTGTGTTTGTTGAGCTTAGTATGAATGAATGTATCACGACAAACACTTCAGAATCTTCAAACTCTTAGACATTGTATGAATGAATGTATCACGTACAAAGCACATCAGAATCTTCAACTCATAGACATTGTTGAATGAATGTATCACGTACAAAGCACATCAGAATCTTCCACTCTAGACATTGTTTGAATGAATGTATCACGTACAAAGCACACAGAATCTTCCCACTCATAGACATTGTATGAACGAATGTATCACGTACAAAGCACAAAGAATCTTCCCACTCTAGACATTGTATGAATGCAGCACTAGGAGAGGTGAGCATTGAGGAGAAGAGGAATGGAGGAGGCTGGAGTGTAGTGATACGAGCTGAGGCGACACATACAAGAGCAGAGGCGCACAAATACACAGTATGGCACACAAGCAGTCAGTTAACATTTTTTTTACATTTTATACCACTTAAAGCAACAGCAGGTTTCCCTGAATAAAATTGGGCTGCTCTCCCCGGGGAGAGCACGTCGTCACAAGAGCAGTGGCACCATTATTTTTTCCTTTCCCTGTCTGCAACTGTATTGAAATTTCGTTTCCCTATCAGAGTGGGTTTTTTCTACAAAATTTGCTAGGGACAACACTCTTGTTACGTAGGTTCTTTTACTGCGCTAAATAATTATCATCTCATCTCATGGGGGAAAGTTTGGGCCCAAACAGGATTTGAAACCACCGCACACTTCGACCCGGACATTTTTGCTTTGTAGACAGGCGCGTTACCTCTAGACCACCAATCAACCAATCCACAGTTAATCAAATACTGAAACTACCTGACCCAGAGTAGCTCCGTCTTCAAGACAGAACTGCGGTCTAAAAGTACTGAGGACATTCTTCACTGACGTGGACATGCCCTCATCAGAACGAGTGGAGTGTTGCCTCACCACTTCTGACACCTCTCCACATCACCAAGTAATGCGGTGAGGCCAGTGTTGACCTGCACGTGTTAGCTCACTTTGGCCCAGAGCGACATGCACTAGAGGGCCATGGTCAGATAATTATGGGACTCACTTAGTGAGGCTTGACACTTCACAGCTGACTCACTCAGTGAGGCTTGACACTTCACAGCTGACTCACTCAGTGAGGCTTGACACTTCACAGCTGACTCACTCAGTGAGGCTTGACACTTCACAGCTGACTCACTCAGTGAGGCTTGACACTTCACAGCTGACTCACTCAGTGAGGCTTGACACTTCACAGCTGACTCACTCAGTGAGGCTTGACACTTCACAGCTGACTCACTCAGTGAGCTTGACACTCCACAGCTGACTCACTCAGTGAGGCTTGACACTTCACAGCTGACTCACTCAGTGAGGCTTGACACTCCACAGCTGACTCACTCAGTGAGGCTTGACACTTCACAGCTGACTCACTCAGTGAGGCTTGACACTTCACAGCTGACTCACTCAGTGAGGCTTGACATTCCACAGCTGACTCACTCAGTGAGGCTTGACACCCCACAGCTGACTCACTCAGTGAGGCTTGACATTCCACAGCTGACTCACTCAATGAGGCTTGACATTCCACAGCTGACTCACTCAGTGAGGCTTGACACTTCACAGCTGACTCACTCAGTGAGGCTACCATGGCCAGTGTTAACACTCCACAGCTGACTCACTCAGTGAGGCTTGACACTTTACAGCTGACTCACTCAGTGAGCTTGGCACTTCACAGCTGACTCACTTAGTGAGGCTACCATGTCCAGTGTTGACACTTCACAGCTGACTCACTCAGTGAGGCTTGACACTTCACAGTTGACTCACTCAGTGAGGCTACCATCACCAGTGTTGACACTTCACAGCTGACTCACTCAGTGAGGCTACCATCACCAGTGTTGACACTTCACAGCTGACTCACTCAGTGAGGCTACCATCACCAGTGTTGACACTTCACAGCTGACTCACTTAATGAGGCTTGACCATTCACAGCTGACTCACTTAGTGAGGCTACCATGGCCAGTGTTGACACTCCACAGCTGACTCACTTAGTGAGGCTACCATGGCCAGTGTTGACACTTCACAGCTGACTCACTTAATGAGGCTTGACACTTCACAGCTGACTCACTTAATGAGGCTTGACACTTCACAGCTGACTCACTTAATGAGGCTACCATGGCCAGTGATGACACTTCACAGCTGACTCACTCAGTGAGGCTTGACACTTCACAGCTGACTCACTCAGTGAGGCTACCATGGCCAGTGATGACACTTCACAGCTAATCTTGTACAGCTCATGTGTGCTCATGTCCTCTTTCGTACTTGGCATGCTGGTGTGGCGAGATGGTCTGCCTGGTAACACACCCTCAGGAAGATGATGATCTACTTGCATGACTGAGAGGACCACTTTGGAACACCCTCCATGCTTTGTCGATTTGTTTCCATGGTTTAGATACTACCTAAGCACACTATTGAGATCATATCAGTTTGCCAGCATGCTTGAGCAGTGCTGCTCTCTCTACGCTGCTCATTCAAATCTACACAGCATACACAGTTTCAGGATCATTCTGTTGTGGCCTCAGAGACAGAATCCCTCGGCAAACCGTCAATATCACGAGGTCACCCACGTAAAGAGACCCCACAGCTATGCAGGAAGTTTGGTGATCCTTAGGGATATGCGTTCTGATCCAGGTCACACAACACATGGCCCTCACTGCCCCTTCTGATCACAGTAACACCTTTATCAGGGAGCCAGACGGTGAGATGACTGCCTTGGGTAATTACCACCTGTATGTCCCTCAAACAGCAGTTCACCTGTGAATCTCCATACTTGTGAGGATTTGACACCTCATCTTTACTACAACCAGGTCACTACTATGTGTTGAAACTTCTTGTCTTTGCACACAACACCTTGTGTGAATCAGGTTCAGACTAGCCTGTAGAAGATGCTCTGTCATCCTGACGTCACTTTGACAGAAACTCTATACAAGATGCAGAATCACTGTTCACAGCTGTCAGTTTCCCCACTTTCAGCTTCCCTCAGAGGCTAACTAGTCCATGACAGACACTATATTATAAGATGCAGAACCACTGTACACAGCTGTCAGTTTCCCCCACTTTCAGCTCCCTCAGAGGCTAACTAATCCATGACAGAAACTCTATAATTATAAGATGCAGAATCACTGTTCACAGCTGTCAGTTTCCCCCACTTTCAGCTCCCCTCAGAGGCTAACTAATCCACCCCAGCCCAGCTGGTGCTAACTATAGCAGGACCTGACCGCACATAGACGTGTAAAAGATAGGGGCACGCTCATTCTTAGCCCCGGACCGTTGACTGAGTGTTGCTGGATTTGCGGACTGTGCAGACGATCCCTCAGACAGCGGCGCTGCTGGGTCAGCGATGCCTGGGATTGAGGACCAGCTTGAGCACTACAAGGCACTGACCCTAGGTCTGGCTGCTGCTTTGGCCCTGGTGCTGCTGGCTGTGTTCACTGCCCTGCTGGTCTGGCTCTGGAGAAGGGGCTGGACACTGCCCTGCTCTGGTGAGTGTTGTGACGTCATCTTTCTGGGGAGTGTTGATGACGTCATCTTCTAGTGGGTGTTGTGACGTCATCTTCTGGATTGATGTGTGGCGTCACCATCTAGTGGGGTTTGTGACGATCATCTTCTGGGGAGTGTTGTGCATCATCTTCTGGTGGTGTTATGACGTCATCTTGGTGAGTGTTGTGACATCATCCTCTGGTGAGTGTTGTGACATCATCTTCTGGTGAGCTTTTATGACATTGTTCTCTTGGTGACATCATCATCTGGTGAGTTTTTGAACATAGTCTCTGGGGTTGTAAATATTTGGTGATAATCATCATCTGGTAATTTTATGATACCAGTTCTGGTGAGTTGTGACATCATCCTTGGTGAGTTTATAAAATCATCTTCTGGTGTGTTCGCAATATTTTCTGGTGAGTTTACGACATTATCCTCTGATCAGTTTGTGACATCATCCTTTG
>JASPKP010000435.1:45000-46587 GCA_030674155.1 Stramonita haemastoma | reverse complement strand
AAACACGACAGGAGTCACACCACAGCTATGTAAACACGAGTCACACCACAGCTGTAAACACGAAGGATCACACCACAGCTATGTAAACACAACGAGTCACACCACAGCATGTAAACACAAGGAGTCACACCACAGCTATGTAAACACAACGAGTCACACCACAGCTGTGTAAACACAAGGAGTCACACCACAGCTATATAAAACTGAGTCACACCACAGCTGTGTAAACACAAGGAGTCACACCACAGCTATATAAACTGAGTCACACCACAGCTGTGTAAACACAAGGAGTCACACCACAGCTATATAAACTGAGTCACACCACGCTGTGTAAACACAAGGAGTCACACCACAGCTATATAAACTGAGTCACACCACAGCTGTGTAAACACAAGAGTCACACCACAGCTATATAAACTGAGTCACACCACAGCTGTGTAAACACAACGGAGTCACACCACAGCTATGTAAACACAAGGAGTCACACCACAGCTAGTGTAAACACAAGGAGTCACACCACAGCTATGTAAACACAAGGAGTCACACCACAGCTGTGTAAACACAAGGAGTCACAACCACAGCTATATAAACCTGAGTCACACCACAGCTGTGTAAACACACAAGGAGTCACACCACAAGCTATGTAAACAGAGTCACACCACAGCTATGTAAACACAAGGAGTCACACCACAGCTATGTAAACACAAGGAGTCACACCACAGCTATGTAAACACAACGGAGTCACACCACAGCTATGTAAACACAAGGAGTCACACCACAGCTATGTAAACACAACGAGTCACACCACAGCTATGTAAACACAACGAGTCACACCACAGCTATGTAAACACAACGAGTCACACCACAGCTATGTAAACACAACGAGTCACACCACAGCTATGTAAAACACGAATCACACCACAGCTATGTAAACACAACGAGTCACACCACAGCTATGTAAACACGAATCACACCACAGCTATGTAAACACACAGTCACCACGTAACACCACAGCTATGTAAACACAAGAGTCACACCACAGCTATGTAAACACAAGGAGTCACACCACAGCTATGTAAACACAAGGAGTCACACCCAGCTATGTAAACACAAGGAGTCACACCACCGCTATGTAAACACAAGGAGTCACACCACGCTGTGTAAACACAAGGAGTCACACCACAGCTATGTAAACACAAGGAGTCACACCACAGCTATGTAAACACAAGGAGTCACACCACAGCTATGTAAACAGAATCACACCGCAGCTGTGTAAACACGACAAGGAGTCACACCACAGCTATGTAAACACAAGGAGTCACACCACAGCTATGTAAACACAAGGAGTCACACCACAGCTATGTAAACACAAGGAGTCACACCACAGCTATATAAACAGAATCACACCGCAGCTGTGTAAACACGACAAGGAGTCACACCACAGCTATGTAAACACAAGGAGTCACACCACAGCTATATAAACAGAATCACACCGCAGCTGTGTAAACACGACAAGGAGTCACACCACAGCTATATAAACAGAATCACACCGCAGCTGTGTAAACACGACAAGGAGTCACACCACAG
>JASPKP010000435.1:37500-40000 GCA_030674155.1 Stramonita haemastoma | reverse complement strand
ACTTTCTCGTAGTGCATGTTGATATCGTCTGCTGGCACACTATCTAGCGCAAGAAATCTGTTTTGGAGCTCCAGTGTAAAACGTTCTTTTACGTTGGCATCCCTTAGTCTCTGAGAGTCAAAGACGGGTTCTGATGTTTTCTTGTTCGTCCTTCTAAGCTTAAGGCGAAGCTCTGCTAGGAGAAGGTGGTGGTCACTACCAACATCAGCACCCCGAATCGCTCTGACATCCAGCAGTGAACGCCTCCACTTCTGATTGATCATGATGTGATCAATTTGGTTGATTGTTCGTTGGTCTGGTGAAGTCCATGTCAGCTTGTGGATTCTCTTGTGTCTAAACATTGTCCCACCAATGGCCAGCCCATTCTCCCTGCACAGGTCCCTTAGAAGGTTGCCATTTTCGTTGGCGTCCCCTTCTCCCTCTTTCCCCATGCAGTCCTCATACCCGCTGTTGTCAGATCCTACTTTGGCGTTTAGGTCCCCCATCACCAGAAGCATGTCGTGACATGGAGTCTTGTCCAACTGTTCCTGAAGGCACCTATAAAATAGCTCCTTGTCTTCTTCTTCTGCTTGCTCTGTCGGTGCATAGCACTGTATAATTGTTGTCTTGGTAAACTTGGAATAAAACCTAGCTCTAATGATTCTGGCTGTCAGAAACTAATATTTGGTTCTCTGGAGGGATGGTCCACACATGGCACGCAGTGTGGAGAACAAGAAAAAGAGGGGTAGTTTGTGTTAATGAAACACTGGCAGGGGTGTTAACAGTCACTGAGAGAGAGACAGAGACAGAGACCGACAGAGAGACAGACACACAGATAGAGAGAGACAGAGAGAGAGAGAGACATACATGTAGAGAGAGACACAGACAGACAGATAGAGAGATACACAGAGAGACACACAGAAAAACACAGAGACAGACAGACGTGTAGAGAGACAGACAGATAGCGACACATAGAGAGAGAAACAGACAGATAGACACAGACAAAGAGAGAAACAAACAGAAAGATAGACACAGACAGACAGACAGACAGACAGACAGACAGACAGACAGACAGACAGACAGACAGACAGACAAACGGTCAGAGAGAATGACTCGAAAAAGTAAAACGATAATAGAAAAACAGAATCAAAGGAACCGGGAAAGTGACGAAAAAAAACACCTCCAAAGAATACCCTATAAGAATGAAACCGTGAAGAAAATGGCCACAAAAAGAAGAAGAGAGAAAAGGCAGCTTTAAAAAAAAAAGAGAAAAAAAAGAAATAAGATGCAATAACGATTAAGAAAGGATGATAAAGCTTGTTGTTGCGATTGTAGTTGTGTCCCAGCGGAGATTTCCGATTAAATTAGGGACTTTGAAGACAAAAACAGCCATTCACATTCTTTGATACTTTGAACATAAAGGAACGTAATCCGATCGCGTGGATCATGACTATAAACCGAGATTTAGGATGTAAACGCACGCTAAACATCTTGTGCACACGTTAAAACCTGCTCCGCTCTTCGACAGAGTAGGCCATTGTGTGCCGATGGGAACAGATGACAAAATTTACCAACCGCATACACGAACTGACTGGGTGTAAAAAAAAATATTTAAAAAAACGAAAAAAACCACCTGAGTGCTTATTCCATTGTCTTTGAAACAAAAGAATGCAATAAAGAGAAATAAATAAATAGGCATGGCTTATCTAAGTGATTTAAAGAGAGCACGCGCCTTCTTGCTGGTTATCAGTTATGTGGCGTCAGCTTCGTCTCTGCTCGTTCTATGTTATGTTCCTGAATCATTGCCAACAGCTACATTTTTTCATATAAAAGAGTATAACAGAATGCAAACGACGTTTGTGGTTTTACTCAGTGATAAATAATACGTGCCATATACTTTGCTGTCAGTGCGAGAAATCTGATTATTTCACTGCTGACTGTTGCTGGGGTTTTTGGGGGTTTTTTTGGTTGTTGCCGTGGATTCTTTTGCATGTGTTAATTGTGTACTGCACACGGGATCTCAGGTTATCGTCTCATTGAAAAGACTTTCACCCAGACCATCACTTATGGTCGGCTGGATGGAGGAGGAAAAGTTCGGGTTCGAACATATATGAGAAACACAGACAGACAGACAGACAGACAGACAGACAGACAGACAGACAGACAGACAGGCAGATAGACAGACAGACAGACAGACAGACAGATTGACAAACAGAGTGACTGACAGACAGACAGACAAACTGACTGACAAACAGACGGACAGACAGACTGACTGAATGACAAACAGACAGACTGACTGACAGACAGACTGACAAACAGACTGACTGACAGACAGACAGATTGACAGACAGACAGATTGACAGACAGACAGATTGACAGACAGACTGACTGACAGACTGACAGACTGACTTACAGACAGATAGACACACAGACAGATCAGACCACAAGGGCGTGCAACCACGTTCAACTCCTACATCATTATGATAGTGATTTATCAAAGATGGAGTTCATTACATCATTT
>JASPKP010000435.1:25000-30000 GCA_030674155.1 Stramonita haemastoma | reverse complement strand
ATTTGGACTTCCGTCAATATGGACTCGAGTTACGTTCAGGGTTTTTGGTGGAGTCATTCTTAAGGATTTGGACTTCAGTCACTCTTAAGGTTTTGGACTCCAGTCACTCTAAGGTTTTGGATTCTAGTCACTCTTAAGTTTTGGACTCAATCCACTCTTAAGTTTTGGACTCCTGTCACTCGTAAGTTTTGGATTCCTGTCATTCTTAAGTTTTGAACTCCAGTCACATTAAGGTTTTAGGCTCATTTTCAAATGAGAGGTTTGGACTCAGATCACACAAAGAAAGGTTTTGGACTTGATCACACTAATATTTTGGACTCAGTCGCCTTAGATTCTGCACTCAAGTCACAGTGAGGATTTAGAATTTTGTCACACGAAGGTTTCGAACTCGAAGTCACATTAAGGTTTGGAATCATGTCACTCCAAGCTTTTGGACTAAAAATTACTCTAAGATTCTGGACCCAAGTCACTGTGAGGTTTTAGACTAAAGTCTCACTCAAGGTTTTGGATTGAAGTTACTCTAAAGATTTGGGCTCAAATCACACTCAATGTTTGGATTCGAGTCACATTAAGGGTTTGGACTAAAGTCAGATTTAACGTTCTGGAAGCAAATTATAGAAATCTATCAAGATTTTGGATGCAAGTCACATAAAGGTTTTAGATGCAAGTCACGTTAAGGTTTTGGACGAAATCACACTATGTTCTTATTGCGCTGTAAATGCATATACGTGCATAAGAAAAATAACAAACATTTCTGCAAAAGACCAACCTCTCACTCGCAACTAACGCGGAACTGAACAAATAAGAAATATTTCTTAACAGAATATACTGAGGAAGATACTGTGCCCCTTCATTTCTTTCGCGTCTATTTGCCTCTTCACAAAAGTATGCTTGCGCGAAGTCATTGGCATTAAAAAAAAGGAAGAAATCTGCAAATTATGATTTTTTTTTTATACTTATCTGACATTACCTTTCTTTCTGTACTCCACAAACACACATACAACCCAATTTTCCTGCTTTGAAAAGATTTCAAATGAACCTGAGGATTTCCTAAATAAAAGCTCCTGAGAAGGTACTATTTAACTTCCCCACGTATCTGTGGAGTGTAGCATGTGTACTGCTTGACTTTATCATGTATCTGTGGAGTGCAGCCTGCGTACTAATTGACTTCACCATGTATTTGTGGAGTGCAGCCTGCGTACTAATTAATTTTACCACGTATCTGTAGAATGCAGCCTGCGTACTAATTGACTTTACCATGTATTTGTGGAGTGCAGCCTATGTACTGTTTTGACTTCACCACGTATCTGTGCAGTGCAGCCTATGTACTGTTTGACTTCTCCACGTATCTGTGCAGTGCAGCCTATGTACTGTTTGACTTCTCCACGTATCTGTGCAGTGCAGCCTATGTACTGTTTGACTTCTCCACGTATCTGTGGGGTGTAGTCTATACATACACACAAAATGTCTGATAATGATAAAATATTCGTAGTGTAGCAATTTGATGTAATTTTCTTCTTTTTTTAATCCTGTTTATGGTATCTAATATCAACTATCTTAAATTCTGTTATGGTTTTTAGAACAACACTATCACAAACTGAAAGCTTCAGGGAGAATCTTGATCATTTTCTTTTTAGCAAAAGCAAAATTAAACTCATGTCTACGTCTTTACGCTTTCAAATATGATCAAAAGCCACAACTTTTGGCAAACCGTGGGATGATGCAAAGAAAAACTCTGAGACTCCCCACTCACCCACCCACCAACCCAACCACTTGCCCCTCCCCCCAAAAAGCGAATCAAACCCCACATATATAGTGCAGTGATAAATCGTGAGAATTAGAATTTTGTTGTTTCCATCGATCCTTGTGACAAAGAGTGGTATACAATACAATACAATACAATACAATACAATACAATACAATACAATACAATACAATGCAATTCAATACAACACAATCCAACACAATCCACCGACATCCCCCCCCCCCCACCGCATAAAAACCCAAATGGTCATATTTGCATGCTATTGCACGTTGGGCGTTGCATCTTATTTCTATTGGATATTGTGTTGTTGTTGTTTTTTTAAATAATAACAGATGTACGTAATATGACCCCTGCTGCCATTGTCTCTTCCCTAATAACTTCCCTTTTTTTTCGTTTTTCTTTTTTTCCTTTTGTTTTTTTGTGTTGTTGTTTTCTTTTGGAGGGGGGGGGATGTTTGGAGGGGGGTGTCGTTGCTGCTTTGTCACTGTCATCCTGCAGTCTTCCTGATTTGTTTTGGATAATAATAATAAAAAAAATAATAATAATAATAAAGTGGGAGACTGGATCGCCTAGTGGTGAGAGCATAACTGTCGTGATTTGGATCGAGACAAGCCACCACACAAAATCTCATCATTGATGGACCTTGGAGCTCTAGCCAAGGAATGCTTGGGGGGGGAAGAACATCGAAATAACAAAAGTATTCTGACCTGATAGTAATGGGTTTTTTTCTATGGCAGATTCCTTTGTTTATTTATGTTCCTTTTTTTTTCTTCTGAAAGATGTTGTAACCAAGTGATCAAAACTGATTTCAATCCAGTGAGTCTATGAAGTCGTTGGTTAGAATCTCGGCGCTGTCTGGTGAATCAAAGATTAGGGGAGGGGGGGGGGGGGCATTACCATCATCCAGGTCAACTTAAAGTGCAGACCTTCCAGTGCTTTCATTTCTTTCGTGTATATTGGTATGCAAAAGACCAAGTATGCACGCTAAAGATCCAGTAGTTCATGCCAACGTTCTGTGAGTTATGTTACAGAAACTCCAGCATGCACCCTGTACCTGGCGAAGGATGGGCTCCGCCAGGTTCAAACTCGCTTGAGAAACATGACCTCAAAAATTTCAAAGTAATACCACCGACGACTTCTCAGAGCATTGAGAGAAGCAGAAGATATAGTTTATCTCTGGACGAATTTTACACAGAGAACTATGTGACTGAAAGTCGTAGATAATACAATGCAGTACAATACAATACAATACAATACAATACAATACAATACAATATAATACAATACAATACAATACAATACAATACAATACAATACAATATAGACTTGATGGTGTAATAGCTAAAATCCTATGAAACTGTCAGTATATTCATCCTGTGTCAGTTTTTTTTAAAACAATTATCAAAATTTTCTTCATGCTACTCAGTTATGTCTACTGCTCAGTACATTTGCTTTGTCATAGCTCAAACACAAGTTTTGCGCGCACACACAAACACGCACGCGCGCGCACCCCCCCCCCCCCCCTTCTCTCTCTCCTCTCTCTCTCTCTCTCTCTCTCTCTCTCTCTCTCCTCTCTCTCTCTCTCTCTCTCTCTCTCTCTCTCTCTCTCCTCTCTCTCTCTCTCTCTCTCTCTCTCTCTGACTCACTCATTACTCTTTCTTACTTGCTTGCTTTCTTTTTCTTTTTTTTTTTTTTCTTTCTTTCTTTTTTCTCTTTCTTACCGTTTTTTAAAAATTTCTTTCTCTGTCTCATTTGTGTGTGTGTGTGTGTGTGTGTGTGTGTGTGTGTGTGTGTGTGTGTGTGTGTGTGTGTGTGTGTGTGTGTTCAAAATTTATCAACTTTTTCAACCTATAAATTTTTGTTTTTCATTTTTTGTTGTTTTCGTTTGCAGCTCTTTTTAATCTCCGATTATTTTGTATCACGTCAAAAGTAATTTGATAAACTGACCGATTTTTTGTGCAGGATGTTTTTATAGAATTTACACGTGCATGGACACACAGACACACAGTCGCACAGACACACACACACACACACACACACACACACATACAAACACACACACAAACATACAAACAGACGCATGCATGCACACACACACACACACACACACACACACACACACACACACACACACACACACACACACACAAAAACACACAGCTGAGGCACGCACGCATTTCCTGTTGTCTGTCTTTTTAACCACCCCCACCACTACCCACCCCCTTGCTTTGCAGACTGAGTGAAGCACTAACAAATGCCAGCTGTAACACACACAAGAGTCTGGAAAACATTTTTTTTAAAACCAAGGCCTACCTAGTTTATAGCTTTAAATAAAAAACAAACTAACAAACAAACCAGTCAACAAACCACAATCTAATCAGCCAATTAACTAGCAAACCAGCCAATCAACCATCAAACCAACCAGCCAATCAAATAACAAACCAGCCAGCCAATCAACTGACAAACAAACCAGCCAATCAAATAACAAACCAGCCAACCAATCAACTAACAAACCAGCCAACCAATCAACTAACAAACTAGCCAATCAACTAAGAAACTAACCAACCGACACACAAACTAGCCAACAAAACAATCAACTTACCAACCATCAAACAAGCCGATTAAACAACCAATTCAACAATACACCATACAGAGAGGGGGGGTAAGAGAGAGAGAGGGGAGAGACAGACAGACAGACAGACAGACAGAGAGGGAGAGAGAAAAGCAGAGATAGATAAACAGAGAGAGAGGGGGGGAGGAGAACTTTAACTCGAATGATTTATTCACAAAAGGGCCATTGGTCCATACATGAAGGGGTTCCCAAACTGCTTAGTATTTTGGTGTGGGTTAAAAACAACAGCAACAACAACGACAACAAATTATTGTATAACAAATAAAAGTAAATTACAAAAATGGGACTTACGATAACAAGCTATCGCTTATTCTGGAAGCTTTTCACGCATATAAAATGAGGCTGCGCACAACCTCAGGATAGCTTGACGCCATGAGTAAACAGTCTAAATAAATTAGGCTGTCTGCTATACTTTACTGGGATGTAATTCTGCCTAACATCCGAGAGAGAGAGAGAGAGAGAGAGAGAGAGAGAGAGAGAGAGAGAGAGAGAGAGAGAGAGAGAGAGAGAGAGAGAGAGAGAGAAGAAGAAGAAGAAGAAGAAAGAGGAAGAAAGAGGAAGAAAGAGGAAGGACAAGAACAAGAAGAGAAGAAGAAGAAGACA
>JASPKP010000435.1:17500-20000 GCA_030674155.1 Stramonita haemastoma | reverse complement strand
TCAAATGATTTATTTGTTAGGCCAAAACCCCATACAAATGGAGTTCACATTCGCACAACAATGTACATATAGTCACATAGTTCCACTTTAGAGAGAGAGAGAGAGAGTAGTGTGTGTGTATGTGTGTGCGTGCATGTGTGTGTGCGTGTGTCTGTCTGTCTGTCTGTGTCTGTGTATGTTTTTCGATGATGGTTTTGTTGTCAAGTTCTGCGGAGCGATTTTTTGCAGTGATATTATTGATATTCTGTCTCCACTCGTGTTATTACCCTGTTAACATTTAGGAGAAGGCTTCGTTTGATGTTGAAAAGATCTGTACAAACACACGCCAGCCCAAGTGCTCTCACAGGAGGGTACACACATACACACACACACACAAAACACACACACCCATATACACACACAAACACAAAACACACACAAACACACACACACACACACACACACACACACACACACACACACACACACACACACACACACACACACACACACACACACACAATACATACACACACACCCACACACACGCACACACACAATACACACATATAAGCGCACACATACACGTGCGCGCCCGCACATACAGATACATATAAACAACGTGCTCAGGCGTGCATATATAAATATCTTATACGTACGTGCGCGCATATCCGTGTGTAGTTTGTGTGTGTATATGTGTGTGTGTGTGCCTGTGTGTGTATGTGTGAGCGTGCATGCGCACGTGCACGTGTGAGTATGTGTATGTTTGCGTGTGTATGTGTGCGTTTGCACATGTACTAAATATACATGCCTGTGTGTATGCACACGTGCGCAAGTATATGTAGGTATTGTCCACAAAACTGTACACACTAGCTGCACTGTACGGCATGTCAGCTTGGGGGGCTAGTTGAATATGATGCAGAGTTTTAGTAGCCAGACTGTCTGTGGGAAGAAAGAAGACGGGACAGGGCAGGGTAGGGCAGGGCAGAGTAGAGTAGGGTAGGACAGGGTAGGACAGAGCAGGGTAGGGCAGGGCAGGACAGGGTAGGACAGAGCAGGGAAGGGTAGGGCAGGACAGAGGGCATGATAGGGTAAGGTAGGGTAGGGCAGGGTAGGGCAGGACAGGGTAGGACAGGGCAGGGTAGGGCAGGGCAGGGCAGGACAGGGTAGGACAGAGCAGGGAAGGGAAGGGTAGGGCAGGACAGAGGGCATGATAGGGTAAGGTAGGGCAGGACAGGACAGGACAGGACAGGGGGTACAGGTGGTAGGAGGGGACTGGCTTGTAGGGATGGAACTAGCTCACTCTGTCAAGAGAGGTCAGGCCAGACCAGGGCAGGAGAGGCCAGGATGGCTGCTGAGACAGGGCTGATCAATATGTCACACAACGACCCTCCACCCCACCCTGCCTCCTCCCACACCCCACACACAACACAACACAGCACAACCTGTTGGCCGGCTAGCCACGGGTCTGCTGCCACTTTGTGTCTTCTTGTGTTTCTCTTCTTCTTTTTTGCCCATGAGTGGAGTCACTTTTCACATCCCAGTTTGTTTTTTTAGCGGCTTTCTAAATCATAATCTCTGCAAGCGTATGACTGTGAATTCGGCATAGAGAAAGAAAAACAGGAGGAAAACGGGTGTGCATACACACGTGCACGCGCACACACACATCACATACGCATGCACGCACGCACGCACGCAGGCACACACACAGGCGCACACGCGCGCACGCACGCACGCACGCACACACACATGCTCTCTCTCTCTCTCTCTTCTCTCCCTCTCTCCACTCTCCTCCTCTCCTCTCCTCTCCATCCTCTCCTCTCTCTCTCTCTCCCACACACACACACACACACACACACACACACAACACACACACACACACACACACACACACACACCACACACACACACACAACCACACACGCACACACGCGCACACACACACACACATACACACACAGAGTTGGTTTTTAGTAGGTCGGTGGTTCAGAGGCAACGCCCAATGCCTTAAAAAGTGAAAAGTCGCAGGTTCGATCCCCTGTTTGAACCCGTGCTTTTCCTGCTATCTGTTTGATCTTCAGTGACAGGTCTGAGTGCTAGTCTTTTCCTGATGAGACAATAAATCGAGCGTTTGCATGCAATAGACATTTCTAGCTAGCTAGCTGTCCCGCAGTCTGGCGACAGTGGGGCAACCAGTTCCCTCCATTCCTCTCTCTCTCTGTTCTGCCTAATAGACATTTACCGCACACACTCAAATAAATTCCATGGCAACAAGAGATGCCCCTAGGCAAAGCTCTCTAGAGAACAGTTGCTCTCATAATGATGGGAAACAAACACACAGGCACACAGGGTGGACGTTTAAAAGCATTAATAATGGGGTGGCGCTGCTCTGATGGCAACGCACTCTTCCCCAGGGGAAGCACCCTGAAATTCTGTGTGTGTGTCTTGTGTGTGTGTGTGTGGTGTGTGGTGTGTGTGTGTGTGTGTGTGTGTGTGTGTGTGTGTGTGTGTCTGTCTGTCT